>VIAB01015412.1:31440-42443 GCA_009801035.1 Oophaga pumilio | reverse complement strand
AAATACGTAAGCTTGTAACCTGCGCCAAAGGTCCCCATGCTTACTCCAGATTACCATTGATAGAGACAGGAGAAGGTGGTAGAGGCGAAGGTACTGCAGATGCCATGTACTTTTTGAGAAGCGAATGGTGAAAAACATTATGGATTTTAAAGGTAGGTGGCAGAGCAAGGCGGAATGCTACTGGATTGACGACGGCTAAGATCTTATAAGGACCGATAAACCTGGGACCCAGTTTCCAAGATGGAACCTTCAGCTTAATGTTCCTCAAGGACAGGCATACAAAGTCACCTACACACAGGTATGGATGCACCAAGCGTCTCCGATCAGAAATACTCTAATACTTGGAACCCATCTTTCGCAAATTATTAGTCACCCCCTGCTATATGGTAGAAATGGAAGATGAAAACAGTTCTTCTGGTAATCTGGAAGAGCGATTACCATTGAACGAACTAAACTGCGGATGGAACCCATATGCCCCGAAAAACGAGGACTTACCGGTTGATTCCTGATAATGATATTTTACTGCAAATTCAGCAAATGGTAAGTAGGTAACATAGTCCTCCTGATTCTCAGACATGAAACATCTGAGATATGTCTCTAAGTTCTGATTAACCCGTTCAGTCTGGCCGTTAGACTGCGGGTGAAAAGCAGAAGAAAAAAACAAATGGATCCCCAGACGGGTGCAAAACGCCCTCCAGAATTTGGAGATAAACTGCACCCCCCGATCAGAGACAATATCGGTAATAATCCCATGCAGTCTAATTATTTCCCTGACTAAAATTTGCACCAGAGATTTGGCGTTAGGCAAAGCTGGTAAAAGCAATAAAATTAGACATTTTACTGAACCTGTCCACCACAACCAGGATTACAGTGTTCCCTGCAGACACAGGTAAGTCCGTAATAAAATCGACCGAAAAATGAGTCCAAGGTCTGCTGGGAATCTCTAATGGTTGGAGAGCCCCTGATGGACAAGTATGCGAGGTCTTAGAATACGCACAGATATTGCAGGCGGCCACATACTCCCGAATATCCTTATGAGCACCTGGCCACTAAAAAAAAGTAGATTTGTGGTGGCCTTATTCCTGGGATGTCCAGCCAACACAGTATCATGATGTTCACTGATGACCCTAAGACGGCGATTGACTGGAACAAACAGTTTACCAAGTGGACAGGTAGCAGGGGCGTCCCCCTAAGCGTCAGCAACCTCTCTTTCAAGATTGGAGCATATAGACGCCATCACTACCCCTTTTTGTAGAATTGGTAATGGTTTGCACTTATCTCCTCCCCCAGGAAAGCAATGGGACAAGGCATCCGCTTTAATGTTTTTGCTCCCCGGCCTAAAAGTAACAAAAAAGTTAAACCTGCTAAAGAATAATGCCCATCTTGACTGTCGCGGTGTAAGATGCTTCGCTGACTCCAAGTATACCAGATTTTTATGATCTGTGATAACTATCACTGAGTGAACCGCTCCCTCCAAAAAATGAGGCCACTCCTCAAATGCCCATTTGATAGCTAATAGTTCCTTATTATCAATATCACAATTTCTCTCAGCTGGCAACAGTTTCTAAGAAAAGTAAGCACACAGTTGCCATTTCCCAGGAGACATACCCTGCGACAATACAGCCCCCACTCCCAAGCTCAGACACATCAACCTCCACAATGAAAGGCTGAGAGACGTCAGGCTGAATAAGAATTGGCGCAGAAGCAAAACACCTTTTCAATATGTCAAACGCCTAGCTGGCAGGACTGGACCACTTGGAGAAGTCTGTCCCCTTCTTGGTCATATCTGTGAGCGGTTTGGCTACTACTGAAATTTTTTTTATGAATTTACGGTAGTAGGTGAACCCAAAAATGTTTGTAACGCCTTCAAATCCTCAGGACGATCCCACTCCAATACCACCCGGACTTTCGCTGGATCCATGCGAAAACCGGTGGCAGACAATACATATATAAGGAAAGGGATCTCCTCAACTGAGAACATACACTTCTCGGGTTTGACATACAATTTATTGTCACATAGAATGTGTAGGACCTGCCTGACATGTCCCTGGTGTGAATCAAGGTCAGGTGAATAAATAAGAATATCGCACGGGTAGATCACAACAAACCTGCCTACCAGTGGACTAAAGATTTGTCAGCCCAAAAGGCATCACCAGATTCTCATAGTGTCCTTCTGGCGTATTGAACGCAGTCTTCCACTCATCCCCCTCTTTAATGCGGATGAAGTTGTATACCCCCCTGTGGTCCATCTTAGAGAACTATTTTTCCCCAACAATTTGATTAAAGAGGTCAGGGATCAGAGGAAGTGGATATGGATCACGGACAGTGATCGCATTGAGTTCCCGGAAATCGAGGCAAGAACGTAACCTTCCATCTTTCTTCTTGACAAAAAAGAACCCCGCAGCGATGGGAGAGGAGGATGGTCTGATATGACCCTTATTCAGATTTTATTTTCCATAATATAGTCCTTCATGGCCTGCCTCTCTGGACCTGAGATGTTATAGAGTTTTCTCTTGGGCAGCTTGGCATCATTAACCAGAGTAATGGCACAATCATAAGGATGATGGGAGGGAAGTTCTTGACTCCCCTGCTCAGAAAACACATCCCCAAAGTCTTACAGTTAATTGGGTACGGACTGGATATCCACCCCAGCCAACTGGGTACCCAAGCAGTGTCTTTGACAGTATGTACTCCACTTAACCACCTCTTGTGCCTGCCAATTAATTACCGGATTGTGCAGAGCGAGCCAAGGAAGTCCCAGTGTAAGGAGAAGGACCGGACCGGGCGCACCTCTTCCGAGAAGGATCCGGAACGGTCGAGGCTGTCACCTATGTTGTATGTGGAAAGCTTAAAAACCACAGACCAACCTTTACACTCTATGACGGGGGACACGGCTAAGCTTAAAAGGCCACAGCGCTTGGGAAACAGCTCACACGGCATGCAGAAGGACAGTGTTGGTGCTCCGCTTTCTAAGCACCGAGACGGAGCAGGCCCGCACCACAGGGGCCCAGTATCCTCACTCAGAGACTGCCCACAGAGGTTCTTGAAGTGCCCATTGGCACCTGTGACCGAGAGTGATAAAATCCCCAGAGAATAGACGTGCGCGTGACGAGACGGAGAAACCAGGTGACCCGCTGTGAGCTGTATTCCCTTTCACCCATCTACAACTGTCGAGCAACGTTAAGCTCGGGCAGTGACAGAGACTGCTCACGTTCCCGCACAACAGCCTCTGGACCCAGGACTCCCGTGAGGACTACGAGGATCCACCGCCGCCTTCACCGCTGGGAACCGTATCCCCTTCTTCTCCAGAACCATGCCGGACCTCTCATGCGCCATGGTCTTGGCTTCCACAAGATGACGTGGTCGGACTGATAAGTTTATCGTTACTGAACTCTACTTTAAATTCCCCATTCCTGTGTTACCCCACTTTGCATAATTCTTTACATTCCTGTGTTATACACATTAACCCTTGCTCTGCCTCTGATCTGTTACTGCATCCCACAACCTGCAATTCTAGTCCAATATATCCTTGGGGGCAATGTTAAACAACCTTCCGAAATTATTATTATTATTATTATTATACATTTATATAGCGCCATTTATTACATGGCGCTTTACATATGAAAAGGGGAAAAATATAGACAGGTACAATAAACATGTGCTGGACAAGGGACACACAAGTACAGAAGGAGAGAGGACCCTGCCCGCGAGGGCTCACAGACTGCAGGGATGGGTGAGAATACACTAGGAAAGGGTAGAGCTGGTCGTACGATGGTTCAGTACACTGAGGATCATTCCAGGTTGTAGGCTTGTCGGAACAGGTGGGTCTTCAGGTTTTTCTTGAAGGTCTCCGTTGTTGGTGAAAGTCTGATGTTTTGCGGCAGGGAGTTCCAGAGTATGGGGGAAGCCCGGGAAATGTATTGGGAATAACACTATTCTAGGTAGCTGGACTGAGCTCATTAGGGGAATGATGAGAATGCACCCCACGATCCCCGCCTTACAGGTGGATTTGGACAGAGAGGCAAGAGACTCAATCATGCTACGACCACCCCGAGAGCTGGACACGTTTGACAAAGTATTGAGCATACTGGAAGAGACACATAGGGACCCCACGGACGTAGGGGAACTGCGCATGCGGTTGTTTAGCCGGGTTCAAAGAGAGGGGGGAAACGGTGACTCAGTACATGAACGTGCTACAGGAAATTCACACAACCATCTTCAGGAAAGATTGTGTAGGCATAGGGTCTACTGACATAGTGTTATGGGACCAGTTAGTGACTGGATTCAGAGATGCGCTACTGAAACAGGCCCTGCGAGAGCGCTTGAGAGTAAATCCGCGCATGACCTTTTCAGAAGTCGGAAGCGAGGCACGCACGCGCGAGCAAGAGCAGGGGGTGACAGTCTCGATGGCGAAGGTCATGAGCAGAGAGGTGTCTGTAAATCTGATCACTGAATCAGGATGGGTAGAAGATCTGCGGAAAGAGATTCATGTCATATGGGAAGACCTGATGAATACCAAGAAAAAGGTGATGACCTTATTAAACTCGCCCGGGGGCATAACTATCCCAGAACCGCGACAGGGAGTGAGAGCAACTCATCGGGAGGAACTTCATACATGCTATATCTGCGGTGAAATGGGACGTGTGGCATCGAGGGCTGCCTCTTCCACGCCATCCGTTAAACTAGGAGGCTCCGAGGCTGGGGACGCCACAACCAGAAGTTCCACCAACTTAGTCTCTGTGTGTCTTTTAGTCTGAGCTGAGATGGATGGTAAGTCCAGACGCTGTCTGATAGATACTGGCTCACAAGTGACTAATATGCCTGAGACATGCTTTAGAAGACACTTCCCTGAAGCAATGAGGCCTGAGTGGGGCCCAGTGATAAAGTTGATGGCCGCCAATGATTTACCCATCCCAGTCACAGGGGTGGCCTGGATGCAAATCTCAGTCTGTGGCAAGGATCTGGGCCGCAATGGCGTGGTGTTAACCGTGAGAAACACAGAACATGGACATGCTGTCACCTTAGGGATGAATGTGCTTAAAGAATTCGGAAGTCTCCTCATCAATGAGTCCTCAGACGTCTTTTTGAAACAATGGAGCCTGCGCAGTGTTCCAGCAGTTGAATTGAGCAGCTCAAGTGCAAGAGATCTCCTGCGATGGGAAGGTTCTGGGAAAGGTGATCATCCCGGCTGCAAATAACCTTGTATTACCACCTGGACAAACCGTGCTTTCTTTGCCCGTCCGGGCTTGCACCCCTCTGGAGGGAGTCAAAATGCAAATAGAGCCTACAGTCATGGAGCACCTACCTCCAGGGATCCTAGTTGCACGGACACTAGCTACAGTACATGATGGAATGGTACCCATGCAGTGTGTGAACTTGAGAGAGGACAATCTGACACTTTCACATAGAAGTGAAGTAATGCAAATTTTAGGCATGCCAGAGGAGCTAATACCGCTACAGGCCGTTCAATTCACAGTAAAAAAGGAAGACCAATGGACAGTAACTGTAGAGATGTCCCCAGTGTCAGAACCTCAACAGCTGCGAAAAGGGGCCGAGTTAACAGAACTCACACCACAACAGGTACAAAAAGTGGAAGCCTTGCTCGGACGATATCAGGAAGTATTTGCACAACATGGGGACGATTTCCGTTGCTCTACTGCCATCACAAATGAGATCCCAACTGGTAATGCCGCACCCATAAGAGAATGCTATCTGTTGTGAATACCCTGGATCTGACTACTGAGTTTGGGCTCCCTCTGGTGGCTGCTCATGATAATGAATCTTCTTTGGCTAACAGAGGTTTGTCAGCTGGGGGCGATGATTGGCAATCTGGTGTTGATGACTGGGGAGATTTAAGTGAGTAACCTTCCCATGATCCTCGCCGGTGATTTGTTGCTTCCTGGTCCTTTTGAAAGTCAGCCTGCTTTGTCCTGCAACTTTCAGATAAGTTACTTGCTGTTTATTTCTGTGGCATTTGTTTTGTGTATCTCAGTGTTCTGCCCTTTTGGATTTTTACAGCCAGGTTCCCCTGCGGGGGCATGCGCTGGGCACTGTTTCTCATTTGCCACTGTTTATGTATTTTCAGCTCCCTGTTATTTTAGTATCTGTTTATTTGCTACCAGTTCACACCAGAGACAGTTTTTGTATCTTTCAGTTCCCTGTTATTTCTGTATCTGCTGATTTGCTACCAGTTACACCAGAGTTCTGATCTAGCAGGGGAGAGATCATGTGATCTCAGTATTTTTTTGCATATCAGACTGGTTGGAGTTTTTCTTAGAGTTTTTGCGGATTGAAGACAGTATTCTATCCTGTCCTGTTCTATCTAGACAGTTTGGGCCCCAGCATTTCCTTGCTCTATTTTCTGACTGTGTTTGTATTTCATCTTGTCTCACCGCCAATACATGTTTGAGGGCTACCTATTCCTTTGGGGGTCTACTCCGGGGCAGTTAGCTTTCCCCTTTCTCTCTTTAGGCTGTTAACTCTCCGGCTGTGTCGAGGCATCTAGGGCACTGTAGGCACTTCCCACGGCTACTTCTAGTTGTGCTGTTAGTTTAGGGGTCTGCAATCCGCTAGTTACCAACCTCTCTGGGTGTCTGGCTGTTAAGCCTATTTTGGCTGCTGTACTCCTCGGCTACCAAACCATAACAGCTATCGGCAAATACCACCACAAATGTACCAGGAGGTGAAGGGGATGCTGACATAGATGCTGCAGAACGGTGTAAACCGGGAGAGTCAAAGCCCGTGGGCTTCCCTCATTTTACTAGTGCGAAAAAAGGACGGCACTCTGCGGTTCTGAATGAACTATTGCAAACTTAATGCCTGCACTGTGCGAGATTCGTACCCACTGCCGTGAATCGAAGAGTCGCTGTATGCACAGGGAAGCGCAAAATATTTTTCTACGTTAGACCTGGCCAGTGGCTATTGGCAAGTGCCGATGTCCGAGCAAAGACAGCTTTCATACTGCCTATGGGCTTGTACGAGTTCAGCCGGATGCCACTTGGTCTTGCTAATGCTCCTGGTACTGTACTTTTCAGCATCTTATGGAAAGGTGTTTAGGAGATTTGAACTTTGAGGCAACTCTCATCTACTTGGATAGTGTAATTGTGTATGCCGCCACGTTCGAAGAGCATCTGCAGCGACTAGAACAACTACTGAAGCCGGCTCCAGTAACAGGGCTTGAAGGTAAAACCCTCCACGTGTCATCTGTTCCGTACCCAGATTGAGTACTTAGGGCACGTTATTTCTGCTGAAGGGGTAAGGTCTTCCCATGAGAAAATTGCAGCGGTGCAGGATTGGCCCACTCGGAAGACCGTGAAAGAGGTTTGGGCCTTTTTGGGACTAACTGGATACTATTGGCGATTCATAATGAATTTCGCATCGTGAATCCACTGTTAGAACTACTGAAGGGGGTGCCATCTGGTGCAAAGAACAGGACAATTCAGTGTGGAGAATGCCAGGAGAAAGCATTCCAAGCCTTGAAAGTGGCCTTGACTGAAGCATCGGTCCTAGCCTACGCTGACTCAACCGTTCCTTCTCCATACTGACGGGAGCCTGCATGGACTCGGAGCTGTATTGTCTCAGATCCAAGACGGGACAGAGAGGGTGATTGCCTATGTGAGACGTTCTCCATGACTCCGAACGGAACCTGGACAACTACAGTTCATTTAAGCTGGAGCTGTTGGTATTAGTGTGGGCCATGACGGAGAATTTCGCGGAATACTTGTCTGGTTCTGAAGTCCTGGTACACACCAATAACAATCCCCTGGTTCACTTGGAGAATGCAAAATTGGGGGCCCTGGAGCAGAGCTGGGTGGCCCGAATGGCCAAGTACCAGTATAGAATTGTCTACAGAAGGGGAGCTGAAAATACTCATGCTGATGCACTGTCTAGGGTGACACACGAGAAGCCTGGTTCCAACCGGGATGAAGAACTAGAGGCTGAACAAGTTCCCAAGTTCTGTGATTCTGCCAGAATGTTGGCAGCTACGCAGGAACAGGTACGAGCAGGAGAGTGTACTGGGGCAGCCCCGTGACAATTGGGTACGAGTCCAACAAGAAGATGGAGAACTTGCATGAATAAAGCAGTGGGTTGCCCTTAAACAACTGCACCACCAGGGTGAGAGAAGGGCCCTGTCTCCTGGGGCTCTACAAATCCTTTGGCAATGGGGGAGACTCCAACTAAGGGATGGACTCTTGTATCGGAAGATCCAGTTGCAACGGGCTCTGACTATCACCTGGAAAATGGTGATCCCCGAGACACTGCTATATAAGGTGGCTATGGAGGCACATGAGAGAGGAGCTCACTTCGGCCAGGTAAAGACTTTTTGGTGGCTACAGAGGCTAGTTTACCATCCCCTGCTAAAGTCCATGGTAGAGGAGTGTGCCGTCTTTGTAGGAGCTGCAAATTAGCCAAACCTCCAGAACAGAGATCTCCCACACAAACTATTGTCACCTCGGCCCCTCTAGAAGTGTTGATGATCGATTACTTGACGATAGGCCCAGCTCATCAAGGGTATGAACACTGCTTCGTGATGACAGATCATTTCACCAAGTTTGCCATTGTGACTCCAACTCAGGACCAGACAGCTGAATCAGCAGCACATGCTATCTGCAAGAACTTCATCCAAGTGTATGGATGTCCAAAGAGAATCCACTCTGATCAAGGTGCCTGTTTTCTGGGACGAGTAATGGAGGAACTGCATCGCTTATACCAAATCAGGAAATCTCGGACAATGCCCTGTCATTCTGAAGGAAATGTTCGAGAACATCGTAATCGATTGCAGACACTGCACCGTCTGATGCAGACCAGGTTCCAAGAACTTGAGCATGCGGAGACAACTCCTCTGCGAGGGACAGCTATGCAGGCTGAGGATCGGGTGCTGGTGCGAGATAAACGTCCCTGAGACAAACTAGAGTGTCGGTGGGAGAGTACACCATATCGGGTGAAGCGACGGATCAACTCCGAAGGATGCGTCTATGAAGTTCAACCTGAAGGGGAAGAAAATGCTCCTACTCGTGTTCTGCATCGAATCATGCTGCGGCCCTGCGTGTCAAGAGACCCTGAAAAAGAAGATGAAGAACCTAGTCTTCATGATGACCTTCCTCCAGTCATTGCGGATTGTGAAGAAGATGAATGCTCTGAGCCGTCATTGGTAGGCCCAGAAGAAGAGCAGATACCCGAAGCCCCTGGTGCTCCTGAGATTCCTGAAATGGCTGTTTCACCAGAACTGGGGGCGTCCCTGCCCCCGTCTGTCCAACCTGATTCAACTACCCAATTGGATTCGACCACTACTTCTGATTTAAGACTTTCTGAGCATTCGACAGCAGGAAAACCTCCTAGCCGATATGATCAAGATCACTTTATTTGGTAACGAATCGTTCAAGGAATAGGAGAATGTCAATGCATACTACAAGAACTCTCTCCCGTGGAATGGCGAGCACAAAGAGAGGGGAAATATAAGGAGACGGACCGGGTGCACATCTTCCGTGAAGGATCCGGAACGGTCGGGCTGTCACCTATGTTGTGCGGGGGAAAGCGTAAAACCCCGGACCGACCTTTGCACTCTATGATGGAGGGTGCGGCTAAGCTTAAAAGGTCACAGCGCACGGGAAACAGCTCAGACTTGGCGGGAACGTGTGGCGTGCAGAAGGACAGTGTTGGTGCTCTGCTCTCTAAGCACCAAGACAGAGCAGGCATGCACCATAGGGGCCCAGTATCCTTACTCAGGGACTGCCCACAGAGGTTCTTAAAGTGCCCGTTGGCACCTGTGACCGGGAGTGATAAATCCCCCAGAGAGAGAATAGACGCGTGAGAAACCAGGTGACCCGCTGTGAGCTGTATCCCCTTTCACCCGTCTACAATTGTTGAGCAATGTTACGCTCAGGCAGTGACAGAGACTGCTCACGTTCCCGCACAACAGCCTCTGGACCAGGACACCTGTGAGGATTACGAGAATCCACCGCCGCCTTCACCACCGGGAACCATATCCCCTTCTTCAGGACCACGCTGGGCGACTCACTCCCCACAGCCTTGGGGCCACCGTTTGAACCTAGTATTCCACATGCTGATGTCTTCGGACTGATAAGTTTATCGTTACTGAACTCTACTTTAAATTCCCCATTCCTGTGTTACCCCACTTTGCATAATTCTTTACATTCCTGTGTTATACTTCCCTCTCCCTGCGTGGAGTATTCCCTGTTAAAGTAAATCCCATATTAACCTTTGCTCTGCCTCCGATCCGTTACTGCATACTGCAACCTGCAATTCTATACCAGTATTACAGGTGAGGGCAGGACCTCAAGCAGTTTAACACCTCAGAGTGTATGGCCCCCACCTGTAGGCGCAAGTCGCTGACCACTTGCGTGAAGTGCCCCTGTCTTAGGGGGGCAGAGTGAATAGCAATTATGGGTATCAGTCTGGACAGTGTATGTGAGAATAAGGCAAGGTCCTGGACGAACCTAGCGTTGACCAAATTAAAACCCGCCCCACTGTCCAGGAAGGCGGAAACATCCACCTTATTTTCACCCACATGTGTTAGGGATCGAGTTCTCGCTGCTGCACAAGGGGAATCTCGAACCAGTCCCGCTGCGGTCCCCCATCCATCTCCGGCCGCAGTGGAGCCTGCTCAGCAGAGACGTCGGTCCCAGCGTCTCGCCCAGTCTAATACCGTGCAGAGGATTACTGCTGCCTCTCCAGGTTCCACTATTGTAGCCAGAACTGGTCAGCGGGGAGCAGACCTCTTTGGGAATAAGTACTGCGTTTCCCCTTCTGAGCATGCCCAGGGTAAGATCTCTCATTGGAGATCAGGGGTCACATGCTCAGGTACTGCAGCAACTCCTATTGGTCCGCCAGGAAGGTCCTGAAACTGCTGAGTTTCTGAAACAGTTTCTCATTGGCCCTTTTCTGGAAGGTCTTGTAGTTTCTGCTATAAAAGGGTTGCTGTTATGAATGTGCTAGAGATGGTCTGATATAAAGGAGGTTCCCTCCCATGATGGTTGCCTGTG
>VIAB01015408.1:2210-14040 GCA_009801035.1 Oophaga pumilio | reverse complement strand
CCCTCTTGTGATCTAGATATGGAGTGCAGGACAATAAATTGTCAGTCTATGATCACATTATTTTTCTTGACTGATGTTTTTTATAATTGTTCTACTTCAAATTAAAGTGGTTTTCTATGAGCATATAAAATCTTTACAGTGAATATAGAACTTTATAGACACATGGACTAGACTTGACCAACAAAAAATTAATTACGTCTACCTCTCCTCTGCTCTATCACATTTCATTGTTCTGGTTCTGTTGTCCTAGTACTAGTACAGTGAGCAAGCTTTGACTGTCATCCAGTATCATAGACATGTTAGTCCTGTTACTCTGTGCAGTACCTCTGCCAATGTCTGCATACCATTGCTATCACCAATTCTATATATAAGGCTCTGTTCACATTCAACAATATTCCATGACTTACCCTTCCATGGAAAACTGATACATGTGATATAGTGGCACAGAGTTTGAGGTGGATAAACTCAATGTGGTTTTCAAGAGAAACAGACTCTAGAAATCCATGATTTAAGTGGTGTTTTCTGGTGTGATGTGAGCTAAAGGAAAAAAAATTTTTTTTTCAAGTGTTTTTTGCAGACTTTTGATATTAATATAAAAATTGTTATAGTTTCCACAAGGAGTCACATTTTAATTGTGGAACATTGCTGAAGAAACTCCTTAATAAAAACAATGTAGTTTTCCAATTGAAATAAATAGAAACTTTATTCAAAAGTCTTTAAATCAGTTTTTGATGTGAATTCAGAGCACTCCAAAATCCAAATAAAAAAATGTAGAGTGAACATACAATATTCCAATACAGGTCTTGTAATGAGCCTCGCACCTCAGCGATCATCAAATGATCAGGACACATTTCCATTCTTTGAAGCTAAACAATGAAGCTTCCCTGTGTATAACTGCAGAGAATGTGGAAGTGGTGGGAAAATTAAAGTCTAGGTGTATTAGAACATTTCAGAACTTCATGGCATTTTCTTTTTGCCAGCACAAAACACCTTGAAATGTTGAGAATTGAACAAAAAATTTTCAATTTTTGGAATTTTGAAGTCATTCTCGGTTAGCTCCACCAAAGAGGTTAGAACTGTGGCAGGATGGGGCATGGCAAACTTGTCATATTATATGTAAATGATGCTGGAGATTTATGTCAGCCTTTGGCTAAAGTAACATTTCGGGTAGAGGAACACTCAGTTGTATGATGTGCCTAATTCATTAAGTGGCTATGTCTCCTAATGAATTTGTTCCATCTTACTCCAGTGCTGCTTTCATTAGGACTGGCAGACAAAATGACAGCCTTAGCAAATTGGGGCCTAAGTATGCAACACTTGAGACTTAAAGGCGTTTTACCATGAACAAAGTTCTATTTAATCAATAGATCTTGGAATAATAAGTTCCACAATTGGATGTGTTTAATAGAAAATGTTCCTGTGCTGAGATAATCTTATAAATGTGCCCTGCTGTGTACTGTGTAATGTCTGTGTCTGACCGTACAGGAACATGGTCTGATCATACCACAGCTCCTGGGCAGGGGAGGAAGCAAAAAAAGTACACAGACATTATAGCATGGGATCGTAAATAATTCTTTCTTTGAGGTAAAACATTTTTTGAAAACAGGCAGGGAAATGTTTTCCCTCACAAAAATAAGCAACAATGATCCTGTGCTGTCCTGTCTGTATCCTCTTTTGCTTCCCACCTGGCTAGAAGCTGTGGTATGATCAAACCATGTTCCTGCATGGTCAGATGGTCAGACACAGCCATTACACAGCACACAGATTATTTCAGCACAGGAACATTATTTTAACACATCCAATGGTGGAACTTATTATTATTCCAAGATCTATTGATTAAAATAAAATTTACAATTAACTTTGTTCATGGGAAAAAACCCTTTAAGTATTGAGTACCACATTTTTACCCCATGTGCTCTTCCCATTTAAAAATGACAAACAGAGCTTTCCTGACCAACCTCTGCTCCTTGTCTATGTTGACAGGCTGCAGCGGTGACATTACAAATACAGCACACGTGATTGCTTCGGACAATGACTGGGTCGGTGATGCTGTGTTAGTTTAGAAAAGACCACTGTGTCCAGTAATTGGCTGCTGTGGTCACGTGTGCTGTACTTGTAAAGTTACTCCTGCACCCTATGATCAAAGACGGCCGGAGAAAGTCGGTGCTGGATGGGTGGTGAGTAATGTTGATCGAGCCCTGAAATGCGCGAGTGTTCAGTACTTGAATCGAGCAAGTTGGACGCTCGGACGAGCTCAACTCGAGTATAATGGAAGTGAATGGCAAACTCAAGCGTTTTTACGGAGGTCTCTCTCTTTCGCCTTCAGTGCGTCACCCGGCTCAGATGATTCAAAGAGCTTCTTACCAGGACCCAAATGCTCGAGCACCACGTGATACTCGGCAATGTCCACACTCGAGTATTGAGCAATACCGAGCACGCTCGCCCACCGCTAGTGGTGAGTAAAGCTCTGTCATCTTCGTACAATTCGTGAATGGATTCCTGCATGTTTACATATATAATTTAGTGAATTTGTATTGGGATTGGTTTTGGCATCATAGCAGAAAAGAACTGAACATTACGGAAATGAAAACTAACTAACACATAGAAATCACTATGGAACCAAGAGATAGGTATTTATAGTCGAAAACATCTTGCCCTATTATTCAAGGCCTGCTATAAATTAAAATCGAGTTTTAAAAGTTTGCTCTGACCACAGTGCAGTGTTTACATTCTTCCCGGGCAGGCCTGCGTACTAGTCATTTATATCCTAAACACTTGGACGTCATCTGTTTATGTAAAAGAAAGAATGACAGGCTCACTGAGCGCAAAGATCTGACTTGGCAAAATGAGCACCTAAAATGTGATTCCACACTGCCCCCTAGTGTACATTTAAGAGCATAACAAATGCCATATAATACTTATTTACAATATATAGCACCACCGTCTTCTGTGGTACCATACTTTGTAAAACATTTACAAGAAATACAATTAGTGTAACAAGAAAATTGCAGATACTGTATTTGCAGAATATAAAGGGGTCATCAAACTAAAATCTCTATATTCTCAACATTGGGGAGTATCTTACCCCATCCATGCCTGTGAGCAAAAGAACAGAAAATGTTTACAAACAAGTCATGCTTGCTTCAAATTTGAAGTTTCGCCCTGTCATTAATTTCTGCCTGTTCTTCTTGATACATTACAAAAAATGTGGACTAGGTTATCACGCTATTAGTAGATGTAGGAAAGATGTGTATCTTCGTAAATATTTTTCTATCAGTAGATGGGAAGATAACATTCTGTCTAAATGTAATATTTTTCAATTCACTCCATAAACTTGTCAGAATCACACTGGCAAAACTCACAAATCCAAATTCTCACCCACAAGGTATTTTCTCTAGATCAGTTCGCTCTAAATATAATATTTTTTAATTTTAAATTTTTCTGCTATTTTGAAATTAGAGAAAAATGTTGGATCGCACTCGGACCAATGTTATTCCATGGGGTCGCGCACATGTCCAATTTTTGGATCGAGCTGGTCCGAGGAAAAAAAAATCACTTTATGCCTGAGTTTGTTCAGACATTTGGATCGTACTCGGCCATGCAAGTCAAAAAGTCAGTGAGAAACATCATACTGCACTTGGATGACATATGAGTACAGTCCAATTTCTGCTCACTGACACAATGGAGAAGATGGAGACATTTTGTTCTCCATCTTCTCACAGTGTACTCTGATTCTGTCATCCAAGAGAATCAGATCGCACTGTGCTGACCCTCTGATCAAAGTCAGTCAGAGTACCATTAGCATAATCGTCCCAATTATGTCGCTGCCCTAACAAAGTGGTGTGAAGGGAGCTGTAGATAATGTCTGGGAGAGGGGATGTATAGGAACTCTAGTCAGGGGCGGATATATCATTGGTGCAACCTGTGCAGCTGCACTGGGGCCCAAGAGGTGAGGGGGCCCATTTATACCTCCAAAGCAGGTGCAATTTTGCATTTTTAGGTGATCTTGGGCTGCAAAGGGCCCATGTAGTGTTCTTGCACAGGGGCCCTTTTCTGACTTTTTCCACCAGTGACTCTAGTCCTTTAGACTATATTTCCTCGATGACTATTTGGTGAGTTTTTGATGCTGTAGATTTTCTGCAGAATTTCTACACCTATTAGATAAATTAGGTTACTTGCGTTTTATCATTATGTTTTTGAGAGCTTTTTTCTACATGCGCTTTGATCTTGATTTTTACACTAAAATTTTTGTCTCGTTTTGGTGTGAAATGTTTTAAATAAAGCTGCTTTGTCTTTGATACGTCCTGGTTTTTGGCTTTGACAAAACTTTATTGATAGTCATTTGCAGATTTTCTGTATCTAATTAAATTCTATTGGTAAAACCAGCATGTAAAACTCAGTGTACCCGCAAGAGAGATTGACACATTGCGGATTTCTAATTTGCACCGCAGATCAGTTTACGTTGCAGGAAAGAAAAGCGCACTGGGCATAAGATTTCTATAAATTCCAATCACTTTGCCGGTACTGTAAGATAAGGCTTTTTTTGAACAGCTAAAATACGCAGTGTTAAAAACTCCCCAAAAACCTAACCTTACACTGCTAAATCCCATCCGCAGAAAGTTGAGCAAGAGAACTAAAAGATAAAAATAACTTCCACTGAGCCATGGTTGAATTATCTGGGGATTATTGTGACACATTCATTTTATGTATTTTTTTTTCTTCTTTTTGTGTGAAATACACAAGGACATATAGCAAGAAAGAAGAAATAGAGGGTAAGTGTGTGGTAAGACTCAACATGCTTACTGTAGTAAATGCAAAACTGTTACCAACTGTTACAGCATTTTAGACATTTAAACCAGCCAAGGTAAGGTTCAGTACATCGTATAACAAAGCGGTGCTTTATAGATCTTTTTTTTATTGGAGATTTATTTACTTATTTGGAGAATAATCAAAATAATAATAAATACAAATCAAACATTTAAATTGAAATACTTAGCAATTACCTAAACAAATATGCATATTATTGAAAAATAGACTAAACAAATATAAACATGTACAGTTTATAACTACGGTATTTTGTTCTGCTTACAATTCAGAAATAGCCCTTTTCCTTTCAGGGACGTTACAATCTTTTTTTTTTATAAACTTCTTTATTAGATGATTTGACATATTAATATGCAATCAAATATATATCAAAACCATACATTATATGCATATATCTTGAAAATACAATGTTGCTCTCATCCAATTTCAATTTAACCTTTTGAATGTTACAACAATACTTCATTCGAACCATATACAGAACTAGCAATGAAACAATAAACAAATATTATGACCTCAATATCCCCAAGTTACCAGCTACATCCTCAAGATTGGGACGTTACAATCTTAAAGATAAAAATGCTTCTCCAATGCAAAAATCATTTAGGCACTTTTTTTATAAACTCGGAAAACCCCTTTTAAATTTATTTTGATTTGTAATTTGTGCCTCATTTATATATATACTAGCAAAAGCAGTGGATGCTTGAAGAGACCAATAGCTATTAAATAATGCAGTAGCTTAAATAAATAATTTTCACAAATTTTAGAAGCATCACTTACATGCAAAGATATAGACCAATTAAGAGTTAGGTTACACCACAAGTTTCTGATAATTTGCACAGACCTAACTATTTATGTAGTTGTTTAAACTCAATGGACGGAAAGCCAAGCAAGAACTTCTTCAAAATTCTTGTAACCATAATTATTAGAAATCTTGAAACAGAATGAATTACCTAATTCGACCATCGATTTTTTGTTAAAACAAACATTTAGTATAACGCTTAACGAATGGATTCAAGTTTTGCCAGGAATAATTCTGCTTGTCCATGCTTGAACCAGTGATGGCGTGTTTTCGCTAGCAAAAAAAGAAATATTGGCACATAAACCTCTGTGTGTGCTTGCCCTGATCCAACAATCAATCTAAGCCAATTTCAAAGGTTGTCTGAGGTTCCTTCACAGGCTGATCTACAAATGATGTGGATCAATGCTCAACATGGGTAACTTTCATTTTATACTGTATGTTAGGCATCAGGCGACGGTGGGATCCAAACCTGGATCTGAGGAGTCTGTGGTCTCCCATCCAGAATCACCCAAGGCAGATGCTGCTCAGCTTTGCCGTCGATCCCAACGTCTAGCTAATAACCGAGAGGCACAAGCTGCTATGAGAGTCTTTGTTCATAGTAGCCTTAAACCTAGGTTACAGAACAGGAAAAGGCTGTTGTAAGCCTAAGTCCAGAAATGCCTGCACTGAGCATGTCCGTGACATGGCGAGCCATGATTGGTGGTTAATGTCAGCTGATCCTCTGACCTGGCATCGCCTGATTGGTAGCGGATGACGTCATCGGTGATGCGATTGACGAGATGGCTGGGTGCGGAGCTTAGCCCTTAAATAGCTTGTCTGTCCAATGCGCGGCGCGGTCAGATCATACTAAATAGGTAGTGCTCATGTGTGATGTACCAGAATCTGGGCTCCACATGCTCTCTAGCTTTCGCTCTCCGGGACCTGCCGATGCCAGAGTTAGCTCGGCTAATTAGCCCAGGTCCTTCAGGCAGGTTAATGAATGCTATGCAGGTAGCGATCGTAGTGCAGTCTGTATCTGTCAAAGGGGTAGCTATACATCCCGAGCAGACTGTGGGGCGCGTATCCTGTGCATCACCTGATTTTTGTCCCACCATGTCACACTTTTTCTCTTCCCCTGATGAGTTATGACAACGAAACGCGTCGGGAGGTTTATTATGGGGCATATCTAGAGTTTACACTGCTTCTTTTGGTGGGGTAATTATAAATGAAGGTAAGTGAAGGTAAAAACCTTCCCCCAATCTGAATAGGAAACAATGGCTCTATAAGGCTGGACGAAAATACAACAGATGAGGTGAGATCGTTCCAATACATACAGAAAGTTTTGGTGATTGGTATTTCAAAGCGATTTACTTCTTTAACTATACTGTATTAAGACCCCCAAAAAAAGGGGTTGTTAGTGATACATTTATACCGGAGCTTTAATGAATCTATGCCCACCTTTTATTGCTGATTTAAAGGAATTGGCACAGAACCAATTGTGTTTTTGTGTATTATATGTCGCTTTTGGGTATCTTTATTTGATTTTAATAGAAACATTAATAAAGGTTGTTATTTTAAGAATAGATCCTACCCTGCTTTTTTCACTATAGTGCTTACCTCAATAAACATATGAGTGTCACGAACAAAGCGAATCATGCCAACTCGGACGTCTCCCGGATTAACAAGATTCGCATCAGATGTTGAGGAACCAGGACAATCTGATGATAAATTGGCTACTGGAACAAACCATAAATGGACAAGGCAAGAGAATCTGGATCTGTTGAAATGCTACTATAACAACAGACGAGATGAGAGAGGATATATGAAGTATATGAGGAAACTTTGGCAGAATACAAGATCTGCATGTCCACTGACTGAGAAACAACTAGTCACCCAACGTTTCAATGTCATAAAGAGAAAGCTATTATCACAACTTGAGATGGATCAACTGCATTGCAGATCCACCCTACATGAATACCTGGAAGAACAACATGTGCAGTCCCCTGAAAATCCTGATCCAATCCTGCAACTACAGAGCACTGTGAGCATCCTGATCTGAAACAGAAGATCTTAGATAAACTAAATACCATCAATACCAGAGATTGACTGCCAAGGCTAAGCAAAGAAACACCACAAGACAGTATGCTAGAAGATGCCAATAGAGCACTTGCATCAATACCTACCACCACCATAACTCAAACTAATAAACTGATCTATGCTACTGCCTCAACAATCATGAAAATACCTGGCAATACAACCAGCAAGAACAACAGAAGAATGTGCCCTGTAATGAATGTGCTAGAGGTGTTTTTGCAATCAGAAGAGTTGGTATCTTTTAGGGTTTTTTTTGGATTGCAGTGAGTATCCTTTTCTGTACTTTTCTGTCTAGACATATTGGGCCCCAGCGTTTTCTCATTCTATTTTCTGTCTGTGTACTTGCTTCTTCTTGTCTAACCGCCGTTACATGTTTGGGGGCTTCCTATTTTCTTTGGGGATCTGCTCCGGGGCAGATAGCTTTCATCTTTCTGCCTTTAGGTGTAGTTATCTCTCATGCTGTGACGAGGCGTCTAGGATCAATGTAGGAACGCTCCACGGCTACCTCTAGTTGTGTAGTTAGTTCAGGTTACTGCAATCCAATAAGTTCCAGCCTCTCTGGTGTATTGCTGTTTTTGCTTATTCTCCTCAGCTACCAAAACACAACAGTGCCCCCCTTGGAAAAGAAGGTGACACGAAAGATCAAGGTGACACGAAGGGAAGTCAACCAACTAACAGAAATACAGAAGGGTGTAAAGATCAAGAATAAGACCAAGCTGGACAAGTACAAAGGCCTGACCCCATCTGAAGCCCTAGAGACTGCAAAACAAAGGCTTACAGCACCCGCTGCAGGACTAGAGAGATACACTAGAGAAGCTGAGACCAAGAATGTAAATGCCATGTTCTCCAAAGAACCATCCAAGGTGTATTCCCAACTTCAGAGTAACAGCACGAAGGCAGCAACTTCACCAATAGCAGAGACTGAACAATACTGGAGGAACTTATGGGAGAAGAAAAAAACGCACAAAACCAGTGCAATGTGGCTGCAAAATCTGAGAATGAAACAGAGCAACCACCTAGATCAAGAACCAGTCACTATTACAGAAGCAGACATCCAACAGTGGGTCAAGAACATGAAGAGCTGGACAGCACCTGGCCCAGACATGATCTACACCTACTGGCTAAAGAAATTAACAGTGGTACATGAACGCATGGCAAAGCAGATGAACCAACTGCTAGAAGCAGGCCACCACCCAGCTTGGATAATACAAGGAAGAACAGTGCTGATCATGAAGTACCCTCACAAATGAACAATTCCATCCAACTACTGCCCAATAACCTGCCTTTTAACAACATGGAAACTCCTGTCAGGCATCATAGCCACCAAGCTACAGAACCATATGAACCAGTACATGAATCCAGCTCAGAAAGGCATTGGGACCAATGTAAGGGGGTGACATAGGATTACTGCCTTGCTCTGCTCCCCCAATAGTTCTTAATGTGTAACTGTTTACATTTGTTGATTACTGTAATGTTGTTGTTAACACTCAGTGGTATTGCCACATGTAAAATATATATTACCCCGCATAGTCAATGGTACTGCCACACTCTTTTCTATGTTACCATTTTATGTACAATGTGATATATGTGTTTTGTTCCTTTAGTGTACAATTGTATTTATGCCTGGTAGATAGGGACAGTCCTTTCAGACACTAGAGGGGGGGTACTTTAGTGTTTATAGTTCTGGGTAAGTGTAGTTTCCTTTGGGGCCATTAGATGGGGGGCATACTAGTGAGCCTTATTAGTGTAAGTCTAAGTGAGTTAACAAGGGGTTAACATAGGAGGGGCTGTCGGGTGATAAGCTGCAGGTCTTAGGGAAGTTTAGTCAGACGGGGTCAGGGTGCTTGAGGTGTCCACACAGGCTCTAAGTCCAGGACGGCTTGACAGCCCCATAATGTTTTGCAAGTGATAGTCCTGGGTATCCGCAGTTGTAGGACAGAAGAACAGTGGGACAACAGAATGAAGAAGTTATGGCAACTGATTGCCTGGGCAGATGCCAGGGGGTCCGAAGACAGATGGACCATGGAGCTAATGGGACCAGTGCGTGAAAAAGTAAGGAATGATGAAGCTTCACAGGGAACAGTACGGACGGGTCGGATGCTTTGTCAGAGGTAGCCTAGCTTAGTGACTGATGATCTCTATTCTGGGGCAAAGCAGGCAGAGGGAATTATCATTGTGGCGAGGTTGAGCCGGGAGGAAGCTGAGAAGCATTCTAATACGGTCCGATCTGGGCGCGTACTGCAAGGAAATATCAGCAGTGCAGGGAAAGTTGAGGAATACCGTTTGGAAGAATATGTAACCCGAAATGTATCAACTGTGGATAAGCTGTGCAAAGTTTATAGTAAAAAAAACCCATTCCAGTTGCAATGGACTGTGTCTCATTTGATGGGGGTCGCCGTGGAAAGGAATCTTCCTTGTCTGAGAAGTGCATAGAGGGACCTGAACCTAGAGATACAGGTACGCACAGCAATGGACTTTATTTTTCTGTAGGGGACGGCCAGGACACTGATGCTGAAGCAACTGTGGTCATGACTATAGTCCTTGCCAACCCTTACACCAACACCAGAGGCTCTAAGCACCAGCTCCTAGTAGATAGAGCAGTCACTCAAAACTCAAGATCCAGACAGACCAATCTCAGCACAGCCTAGACTGACTACAAGAAAGCCTATGACTCAATGCCACACACATGGATCTGTGAATGCTTGTCTCTCTATAATGTCAACAGGGAATTAAGAACTTTCCTCAGAAACTCAATGGGGCTATGGAGAACAACATTGGACGTCAACTCAAGAGAACTAGCACAAGTGACCATCAAATGTGGCATATACCAAGGTGATGCACTTGTCCCTATTGCTGTTCTGCATAGGCTTGAACCCCCTCAGTCAGATAATTACAGAGTTTGGCTACAAGTTAAAGAGTGGAAGCTCCAATAGCCACTTCCTCCACAAGGATGACATCAAGCTGTATACGAAAAACAAACGATACATTGATTCATTGATACACCAGACAAGGATCTACAGCGAAGATATCGGGATGTCCTTTGGACTCGAGAAGTGCAGCCGGTTGGTAATAAAGAGAGGCAAAGTAGTCAAGACTGATGGAGCCAAACTACCAGCAGGGCACATTGCACATGTACATACATGCTACAAGTACCTCGGCATCCCACTGGAATACGGTAACCATGATGAAGAGGCAAGGAAAGCAGAAATATCCAAATACCAACAAAGGGTAAGACAGGTCTTGAAGAGCCAGCTCAATGGGAAGAATAAAATCCACGCCATTAAAACATATGCCCTGCCTATTATCAGATACCCTGCTGGCATTGTGTGCTGGCCAAAAGAAGAGATGGAAGCTGCAGATGTGAAGACTCGAAAGCTCCTCACAATGCTTGGAGGTCTCCACCATAAGTCTAACACCCAAAAGATTGTATACCAACAGAAAGGAGGGCAGTCGAGGCTTGATAAGCATCCAAGCCATAATCACGGATGAAACAAGCAGTATTCAGGAATACATCAGAAACATGGCACCAAAAGGTGAGATGCTGAGAGAAGGCCCAAGGCAGCAACAACAACAGATCTGGAAGGAAAAACAGGAGCATGAAGTGCCATGTCAAGATTAGTCACTGCATGGGATGTACCATCGACAGATAATGGAAGTGTCTGACATGGAGAAATCCTACCAATGGCTGGAGAAAGCTGGACTCCAAGACAGCACAGAGGCACTAATCATAGCAGCACAAGAACAAGCACTAAGTACCAGATCCATAGAAGCAGGAATCTACCACACAAGACAAGACCCAGGGTGCAGACTATGCAAATAAATCTCAGAAACAGTCCAGCACATAGTGGCAGGATGCAAAATGCAAGCAGGAACAGCGTATACCGAATGCCACAACCAAGTAGCGGGAATTGTACACAGGAACATCTGCACAGCATATGGGCTAAGTTCCCCTAAGTCCAGGTGGGAGACTCCAGAGAAAGAGGTGAAGAATGAAACGGCCAAAATCGTGTGGGACTTCAAGATCCAGACGGATAAGCAGATGTTGGCTAACCAACCAAACATTATGATAGTAGAAAAGGATCAGAAGACAGCAATGATATTAGATGTGGCAGTGCCAGGTGACAGCAACATCAG
>VIAB01015406.1:46574-59527 GCA_009801035.1 Oophaga pumilio | reverse complement strand
GCTGAGGCCAGGGGTGCTCAGCCAATGAGCGGTGCTGCGCGGCTTGGCGAGGGATTCAACAACTCATTGGCTCAGCTGGCCGGGCGGGGGATTTGAATCCTGGCTGCCATATCGGAATACCCATAAATTGGGTGTTCCAATATGGCTGTCGGCGTAGATCCGATGTGAGCAGCCAGGAGATGAGCGGCTGGCGCCGTTCATCTCCCGGCTGCGTTGTCGCTGACCTCCCTGCGATGGGAGATGATCCATGGCTACCGTCGGGAGATCAGCAGCTAGCTCAGCTGATCTCCCTGCGGAATAGCGGTGCCGTTTTTCTCACTTTTGGAGGCGCAGTTCATGGCCTTCCGGCCGCGGTGAATTGTGGGATAGTGACACAATCGCTGGAAGCTGTGACAGAGCCGATTGGCAATTTTTGGCTTGTTTTCGGATTTCCTGGTTTATGACCATTTGCTTCATTTTGTCCACAATATGTATTTTCTTTTGTTATTGTGCCCCACTGCCTGACCTTTGTGTGTTATCCAGCCCTGCCTTTGACCGGGATCTATCAGTCAGTTACCAGTAGCACTGCAGACTACTCTGTGACCTAGGAATTCTCTTCAGCAAAATCCAGATCCATATCTAGGCAGTAAATGGTGAAGGCCAATGATCCTTTTACTCACTGTCCAATTTAGCCAGTGGATTGTGGTTATTCCCTATGGCATTACTTGAAGCTCCTGGGGCCCAATGCAAAATCATAAGTCTTTAAAGCGAACCTGTAGCAGGATTTTGCTAAGTAAACTGCAGGCAGTGTCAAGTTGGCTGTGTTATACTGATTAAAATGGTACCTTGGGTAAAAAAATCCATCTTGTAGTTCTTGTGTAATCAGTCTTATCTTCCTGCTCTAAGCCGGAGAAACCAAGGAAAGACCTGCTCACAAGCCTACCCCAAATCAAGCCCCTCGGAAGATGCAGTACGCAAAACGCTTGTCAGGGTGCTTCTACGGCTGCCACACTGGTTTTAATCAATTTTATTTCATATGACTGTTTAGGTTTCATCTGCATTGCGTTTATGGCCATATAAATTTTCCATACCATGCTTATTAGCAGTAATGACAGGCATATTTGGGAGCTCTATATATCTTCTATTACCAGTATACAGTATATTTATGTACCTTATATCTCCTATTTTACCTTTAGTGGCCATATCTGATAGTGACATATTTTTAGGTGTCTTTCATTATCTTTTGTAGGATATCAATCCACAATATTTTTATATACCTTTAATGAAATTATTCGTCTTTATGTCTCAAACAATTTGTCTATTTCAATGACAAGTTTATGCATGGTTAAGCGAGCTGTATTTACCCTTGTGGTACATGGTGTGGTTTATGCCTATTGTGATATTTTCTTTTATTGTTGTTTTTAACATTCAGTAATTTTCTTGAATTTAATAAAAACATAATTTTGGATACCCATGGCTATCGCTCCCATGTTCTTAGTCGTGTTTTTGCTTAGGGGAAAGCGCTTTACTAGTAGTTGTGCCATTGCTCCTTTCAGTAATCTAGGACTATTATAATACTGAATAATGGGCTATGCACCACTGTCTACCAATTTTGGTTTAAACAGCTCTATACTGCAACTCCATTATAATATAATTGCATTCTGTATGATGCAAGTCTATTATAAGGAAATACAAGATTAATTCTGTTATTAAGGACACCCACATTCAAAGACACATGAACTAAATTGAGAAATGTCTTTATTCCAGTTATCCAGTGCCATATTTATGAAGCCCCAGTAGCTATTTTCGAACAAATGTGTAGAAATTAGGCAGGACATCAGGGTTGCTCTGAGTGATTTTACCACTTTTCTATTTAGGAAAAAGATAGAGAACTACCCCAGTTTGGATGCAGTGTTACCTTCAGTCTACGGCTGATCCATCAACTGGGTATACCCGTTGATAAATGTGTTGCTTGTTGCACGGGATAGAGAATAAGATCCCCTCCCTCCATCATGTTTTTTTTTTACTACTGAACCTTACTGTGATGGGAGATTTTACAGGCTGTTAAAGTAATATATGTCAGTAATGATCATTTACATCCTAATTTATGTTTTATTTACAATGCATCTCATTATCATTGCCGGTGGCTTCCATAAAGCCTGACCCAGTAGAAGACGTCCATCACACCTCTATTTCTCAGTTAATATTTTTACCAACTACAGATGGCTCGGTGTCTGGAGAATGAACTTGATCTTTTTTGATAAATATTAAACATTAGGAGCAAAGTGAGAAAAGTTCAAGGGATAAATTAACAAGTGATAATTTATCAAGTGAGATATATTCAAGTGGTAGATTTCCATTGAGTCAGGAGTTCTTTTTCTAAAATCTGAGCTACAGTGACAAAAACAGTGTCACTGTACAGACACATAAACCCAAGAGAAATTCAATTTGGTGAAGCTCTTGAAGAGACAAGAATACTGCAAAAGATATATTTATTCCGAATTGCCTTCTTTTGCTTTGAACCATCTATTTTTGTTAGAACGGTCTCTTGACATTAATCATATCATAAATTATATATTAATGGTCAGCTGTAGTGTATGATGGAGTATGGTAGAAAGTGTTCAATAGTCCTGGAGTGCTACCACAGGTGAAAATTGGTAGTAGATAGTTCCTACTGAAAGCAAAGAGATGTATATGTAAACTAATGGACATGCTGGCCTCTCAACAGATGCTTTTCGTAGCTACTCTTTGCTCTTAAAATTTCCTTTCAATCCTTGTGTCTGGTCCATGAATCTTTCAATTTTGTTATTTTATGCCCTTAGGTGTAGAGTTGATCCCAGATAACTTTGTTGCCACTTTTTTTCCAAATGAGTTTTGTAGTACTTTATTGATACCAAAGATTAAGATGTGTCATCAATATTAAACCAGTGAGATCTGACTTCAAATATCCCCATCAATCAGCTGTTTAAAGGGACTGTTATGGATATGAACTGGAACAGCTCCCTACATTGTGTAGTGGCCCTAAATGGTCCTGCAGATCTCTCCAATGGAAAGAGGGAAACACAGTACCATTCAGAACTACAACACAATGCATGGCATGCAGAGGACATCACTGTGCCTTTCTCCAGTAGATCCATGGGGGTGATTAGGTCAGATACCCCTTTGATCTGATATTAATGACCTAAGAATGGATCAGAATAAGTGCTTACCTAAGAATGGATCAGCAGTATTGAAGTACCAGAAAACACTCTGTCATGGGGAGCAATGATAAAACAGGAGATGAGGAACCAGGGACCCTGAACTGCCCCTCAGACTAGGGGAAGCCCTGTCTTTCCTTAACTTGGGGGTACCCTTGATGGTAGGGAGGCACAAGTCACTGACCTGTCCCTATCTCCTGTTTAGCCCTGAGCTAAACCCCCAACCCTCACCCCAGGAGGTGAACAGTAGTGGAAACCACAGGCAAAGAATGACTGGGAATAAAGTGAACTGCACTACAAAGCAAATTAGCAGAATAAAACAATGTGTGTGTGTGCAGGGAACACAATACCAATAGGGAAATATTAACTTGGCTTTCTCTGCTGCAAAGCACCACACAGCAGAAAAAACAACAGCAACTGGACTCCAAACATCAGACGTGGCTAACACCAGAGAGCTGCTCCTGCTAGGCTGGTTTCCAGAGAGGACCTGTATCACCAACAGTCAGCTGATGCATCAGGTGATCTTTTAAAGGATGGTGGGAGTGGTCATCACCTGCATCAGCTGACCCAGCAGAAATGCAGTAACACCAGAATGCCAGCGGGGTAAAAACTGATATTAACCCCTTATGGTCCAAAAGGAAAAAAGTTTTAATTGAGTGGAACCAGAGCTGCCACAAATCCAAAAATGGATTGTGACACACTTATACTGGATATAATGCGATTGGTCATGAACAATGCTTTGCTAAATGACCTTAGAAGGAGGATGCCTGAACCAGGGCAGTATCAAACAAAATACATTCTTGATATATCCTACTAAAACCAACACATTTACTGAAAGTATAGCGATTATATAGTAGCCCTTCTGACAAACATGGCCCTGGGTGCGTGACTGGTCATTTATATATTGAATATTTGTAGAATGTAAATGATTTAAGAAATTGCAGATATATTTTAATAATTCAGAATATGGGGAATTACTGCAGAACTTCGAAAGATGCAGTTGGAGTGTTCTTATCATCCAGAACAGCTGGTTACTAGTGGCACAGGATAAGGTTATAAATCATGCCTTATGAAGTATTCTCCATGTATTACACTGCTCGACCTGACTCTGATGATAAGTGTTACTCAGTGTTACTCTCCGTCCTCTGTCAGCCTCTGGGCGAGATGTATGAGGAGTTCAAGCAATGCTTCTCCTTTCAGCTTATTCTCATATCCCCTCTGCTCCGTGAGGCTCTTTAACTGTATATTACATAGCCCCAACTGTCACAGTGAGCCTCCCTCACTTAATAAATCCATCCATCTCGCTGACACATGTTTAGAACAGCGTCTCTTGTGCAGGACTGAGACATCACTCTGAGAATGAACATGTTGCTGAGTATAATGGTACGGAGACTCGTGTCACATGCAGTCCTCCCAGTGTAAGAGTAGCTGGGCTCAATGTTTCAGTACACTGTTCTTCTAATAATAAGGGATCTCAATAATTATCGCAGTATATGGATTATTACTGCAAACAAAAGTCAACCAACACTCATATCCATAATAAACAGTAACTGCCACCTTAACTAATATTTGAAGTCAAATAATTTTACTCTTCTTTGTGGATTTCTTTGGAGGGATTGTCTGGAAATTTAACATCGATGGCCTATCCTTAGGACAGGTCATTGATGTCTGATTGGTGGGGGCACACCCGCTACCAGCTGTCTCCCGTGACGGCAGCAGCAGTAACTGCTCAGTTACAGAGCTACACAGCTCCATTATCTGTATAGTGGCCATGGCTGGCTACTGCACATTCGCCTCCTATTCAAATCAATAGGGGCTACCTATTATTTTGTAGACATAACTGTTCATTTCCCAGGTGCAGCTGCCATCAGAAACATCTGATTGGTGGGGGAGCCAATTGTCGCACCCCACAGATCAGACATTGATAATAACCTATCCTATTACATGTCTCCGTAATTGTTTATGTAGACATACAGTTGGCAAAAAATACAGACATGTGAACAATTCCGTAGATTATAATTGTTACATGTTCTATCTGTGAAAGCCACAGATAGAACACGCACGTCACAGACATCTAAATGAGCCCTTACCCTCATCAGATTTCTATACACAGTATTAACACCCATCAAGACTCCCAAGTGATAACCATAGAAAGATTTCAATGATCGCCTTTTAACTTTCTAGACAACTTATTTCCACGCTATGTTTGGCCATTGCTTTTTATTTGACTGTTTAATTTGGCATCAGTCTTTTCAGTAACCACATCTTTAAAGTGTATGATAATTCCCTTAAATACTTGGCAGGGACCTCGCACTTACGAGCTTAACCTTTTTCTATTTCAGTATTCACATCACTCCTGTCAGATATTACTGTGATTGATATAGTCTACAGAAATCTGTTTTGAAATCGCTCCAAAATTCTGATATTTGAATGATTAAGGCTAAGTTGCAATGTCAGACACTTCCCATAGACAGGAGAGGCACTGTTTCTAGAAAAAAAAAAAATTGCCGTTTTTATTCAACGGCGTTCCCTTTAATCATATGATTGGCCTTATTTTTGGCTTTTATTTGTTGCGCATGGTAGTTTTTACTGATCAATTTCCTTGAAAGCAGTTAAGGGTTAACTTCTTCAATATCTTTCTTGCTTCTCCTACCTTAGACAATGCTTCACCCTGGTGACAAATGCCATTTGTCTTACCAAAGGACTAAATCCCTTTCTATTTCTCTCTCTTCCTCCCAGTTTCTCCATAAATCCTGGTCCATTTAATTAATCTCACTTCTAGCACAAGCTCCATAACACCGGCAAACATAAAATTAATTCATCTGTTTACAGCCATCGCATCTGAAGATGCTTTCCATCCTTCATAATTACACTCACATGCACACACATGGGGTATCTTGGAGTGTGCTAGTTTTAGCATGCATTTCAAGATTTTCAGTTTAAGGTGAACAGGTTTGTGCTAGAGGAATGAGAGAATAGCTGCTGCCTTCCTGTGCTGGTGGAGATCCGATCATTGTGGTCCTGACCTTGTTGTCCTACTTGGTTCTATAGATGGTGGGATTACGTAGTAAAAGCTCTAGGAGGCAACAGCTGATAGGCACAGGTGGAATTCCAGTCTTGAGCTGGTAAGACAGCAGTTCAAGACAGCGAGGGTGACTTCTCTCAGCTGTCACTGGTTCCCACAAAGTCTTTCATCCAGTACGGGATATCTAGTAGTTATAAGTGCATGAGAAAACCCCTAGTCTTCTCGACGTCTCCACAGTTCTTATGTTATTCTTAGAGACCATTCATGAGTGATCCATAGAGCGGTTACGGACTATAATATTTCAAATATGCGATCAGTGACAATCACCAGAAAGCTTTGGCAGTGGTTTTATCTCTATTTTCTTATATTTGGTATGTTATTTATTTTTTCATTTTTTTTTCAGAAATGCTATTCCCATCACTTTGACTTTACATATAGCATATAGTTTATACTGTAAGAAATGAACAAGATTGAAAGTTCTAGTTAAGAAATACAAGAAAGAATGTGAAAGACCACATGGACTAATACACTTAAAGGTGATCAAATTTTTCAGAAGTAGGCTAGAAGTATCATTGGACCTCAGTGTCATACAGGCCACAAGGAAAAAATGTTTGAAAGGATGAAGATTGACTTCATCCTACGAAATGTGCTGTTGGAACTCTAGTTGAGTGAGATTTTTAGCTTGGGGAATGTCACAGCTTGTCATGAATTAGAAGAGTTGTGGCATACTCCATCTCTGCCCCTTTTGGGTTTGCGACTTTACGACAAACTGGTGTTAAAACACCCAACCGTCATAAAATGTTGGCAGAGTTCCAAATTGTGCCAACATTTTTGCAAGTTTTCAAAGCTTTTATGTCACTTTTTGTGTGTGTAAAAGCTTTGATGATCTTGATTATCTCACATACTAGTAACATATAGCGTGTACTATGTATATATATATATAAATATATATCTATATGTATACACACACCTTCTTTCCATATGTGTGACAATGAAATCCTACAGCTTACCATATTTTTCGGACTATAAGACTCTCTGGTCCATAAGACGCACCCCAAATTTTCAGAAGAAAAATAGGGAAAAAAATGAATGCGTCAAATGAGGGTCCGTCTTATAGTTCAAATTATTCAGCTTACCAGGATGGTAGGGTGTGATAGGGAGAGCTGGTGGAGCAGGGTCACAGGAGGTGTTTGGTGGTCTGGCTCATCCCAGGCTAGTGCAGCAGGTTCTGTGGTGCGGGGGCTCTGCCATTTTGTGAAAGCCCCCACACATCCATCCCAGACTGATGCGCAGCAGTTTGGCAAATGATCGGTGGTGCAGGGGCTCCACCGGCATTTGTGGAAATCCTGGAGCCCCCGCACATCCATCCCAGGCTGGTGCGCGGCACTTTTGCAGATGATCGGTGGTGTGGGGGCTCCGCCGGCTTTTTGTGAAAGGCCAGAGCCCCCACACTTCCATTGCTGTAATGATGAGTTGATCTTCATGAAAATGGCCGCCGGAGGCGGCGCATGCGCAGAATGAGATCTCGGGAGACAAGATGCGGCCCTGCATGCATAGTGGAGACGGAATTTCATAAAATCCCCTCCACTATGCTGTAACATCTAGATGCCGCAGATTGGACGCTACGGCTGTACGCAGCGTCCAATCCGCAGCAAATCCTGATGTAATATGCCCAGTGGAAATATACCCTAAGGGTCCTCTTTAAACCCTTAGGAAGCCTTTACAGCTGTTTTTTGTTAATTATTCTAATTTACTGAGATAATGACTTTTGGGTTTTCATTGGCTGTAAGCCATAATCATCAACATTAACAGAAATAAACACTTGAAATAGATCACTCTGTTTATAATGACAATATAATATATGAGTTTCACTTTTTATATTGAAGAACTGAAATAAATTAACTTTCTTATGATATTCTAATTTAGTGAGAAGCACCTGTGCATGTCTGTTTTTTATCAGCATCACATATGAAAATCACCCACACAAGTCTATGGGTCCTTAAAAAATCATGGACAACATGCTGATGCCATCAGTGTGCAGTCCGTGATTTATATTGTATTATATAGGAGAAGCTTCAGGGTAAGTTTACACTAGGCGTTTTTTCAGCGTTCTTTTTTTCTGCAGAAAAACCTGATCTCTTGGCAGGTAAGAAGGTGCAGAAAAAAAGCATGTTTTCCTTGTTTTTTCTTGCGTTTTTTGTGCACTTTTTGCTACGGTTTCGGCATGCTAGGTTTGTCACTTGTGCATGCTAATAAAGTTTAGTGTTGAAAAAAATTCCTATTTTATAGAATCAGGTTTTGGCTCAAAAAAACACAGCAAAACCTGATACCTGCGTTTTTGGTGTGTTTTTTCACTACCCATTCATTTCAATGGGTGAAAAACGCTGAAAAAACGCTGAAAGAAGTGCCATGCTCCATTGTGCAAAAAACTATGCAAAGCAAAATAAAATCCTGATGACAAAAAAAACAAGCTGTGCACATGAGATTTCTGAAATCTCATAGACTTTGCTGGTACTGTAAATCGCAACTGAAAATTTGCATAAAAAACCTCTGCAAAAACATCTAGTGTGACCTTAGCCTAATAGTTAATTTATTTATATTTTCATAAGTGAAAATCACTGATGAAACTAATCTCTACCAGTACTAAATGTACTGAACTATTCTTTAGCTGAAATATATATATATACTATGTACTGCTCTCTACCTGTACTATCTATACTGCTGTAGAACAATATAATACATACAGTCATGGCCGAAAGTGTTGTTACCCTTGAAAATGAAGTATTTCTCCTAGAAAATTATTGCAGTTACACATTTTGTTATATACATCTTTATTTCCTCTGTGTGGATTGGAACAACAACAAAAAATGAGAAAAATTGGCAAATTGGACATAATTTCACACAAAACTCCAAAAAAGATGCTGGACCAAATTGTTATCACCTTTCCAAAATTGTGGGTCAACAACTTTGTTTCGAGCATGTGTTGCTTGTTCAAGCTCACCTGTGGCAAGTAATGAGAAAATCACACCTGAAACCAGATAAAAAGAGAAAGTTGACTCAGTCTTTGCATTGTGTGTCTGTGTGCCACATGAAGCATGGAGAACTGAAAGAGGAGAATAGAACAGTCTGAGGATTTAAGAACCAAAATTTTGAACAATATTAACAATATTAACAATCTCAAGGTTACAAATCCATCTCTAGAGATCTTGATGATCCTTTGCCTGCGATACGCAACATAATCAAAAAGTTTACAACCCATGGCACTGTAGCTAATCTCCCAGGACGTCGACAGTAGAGAAAAATTGATGAAAGACTGCACTGCAGGATAGTCCAGATGGTGTATAAGCAGCCCCAATCAAGTTTCAAAGAAATTAAAGCTGTCCAGCAGGCTCAGGGTGCATCAGTGTCAGAGTGAACTATCCATCGACATTTGAATGAAATGAAATGCTATGACAGGAAACCCAGGAGGACCCCACTGCTGACACAGGGACATAAAAAAGCTAAACTGCAGTTTGCCAAAATGTACATGAGTAAGCCAGAATATTTCTGGTAAAGCATCTTGTGGACAGATGAGACCAAGAAAGAGCTTTTTGCTAAAGCCCATCATTCTACATGCAGATGGGTAAGGAATTGGCTAAATGACAGGAAACAAAGAGTAGTCATAAATGGTATGTTCTCTAAATGGGATATAGTCAGCAGTGGGGTACTGCAGGGATCTGTGCTAGGACCAATTCTTTTTAACCTCTTTATAAATAACCTTATGGATGGGATTGAGACTAAAGTGTCAGTCTTTGCTGACGACACCAAACTATGTAGGATATTAAAATCTGATCTCGACATTGCAATATTGCAAAACGATCTGAAGAAGATGACTAAATGGGCAAACACTTGACAAATGAGATGTAATGTAGATAAATGTGAAGTAATGCACCTAGGATGGAGTAATCCTATTGCTGCATATACATTAAATGGGAGTATACTCTGGACTACAGAACAGGAGAAGGACTTGGGTATTCTTGTTACAAGTAAGCTGAGCAGCAGTACTCAATGTCAAGCAGCAACCGCAAAAGCAAACAAGATTTTAGGATGCATAAAAAGAGAGATAAAATCCCACGATCCCAACGTATTGTTATCTCTTTATAAATCACTGGTGAGACCACATCTAGCATACGGGATCCAGTTTGAGGCTCCACATTTAAAAAAGGATATTCAGAAGTTAGAATCAGTTCAAAGATGGGTAACTAGATTATTACAAGGGATGGAAGGCCTCTCATATGATGAAAGGTTGGAAAAGTTGTTTTTTTTTAGCTTAGAAAAAAGACGCCTCAGAGGAGATCTCATTTACATGTATATACATATGTGTGGCCAGTACAAAACACTGGCACATGACTTATTTCTTCCAAAAACCATACTAAGGACCAGTGGGCAGTCTTCTGGGTGGAAGAAAGGTGATTCCAGCAGCTAAATAGGAAAGGGTTCATTGCAGTTAGAGCAGTCAGACTGTAGAATGCCCTACCACAAGAGATAGAAATGGCAGACATTATAACAGCTTTTAAAAAAAGGCTGGACGATTTCTTTGATACACATAACATTGTGGGTTATAGTTAATTTAGTGACAAAATTAACTGTTGGTGAAGAAACTAGATGGACCTAGGTCTATTTTCAACCTATGTAACTATGCATCTATGACAGATGAGACCAAGATAGAGCTTTTTGCTAAAGCACATCATTCCACTGTTCACTGAAAATTGAATGAGGCTTATAAAGAAAAGAACACAGTACCTACAGTCAAATACGGTGGAGATTCAAAGATGTTTTGAGGTTGTTTTGCTGCCTCTGACGGCGTGCAAAACATCATGAAATCTGAAGATTACAAAAGGATTTTGGGTTGCAACATAGTTATAAGTCTCAGAATTCTGTGTTTGCTTCCTAGGTCTTCCAGTAGGATAATGACCCCAAACATATTTCAAGAAGCATGAAGAGATGGATGGTTGGAGACTGAGTATTGGTTCGAGACAAGCGACCTCGAGGCAAGTTGGAGCATCGATGTGAACAAACTCCGTATTGGGTGAAATGCCGAATTGGAGCTAATGGTCCTGTCTATGAAGTTCAGCCTGAGGGGGAAGAGAGAGCCCCTACCCGAGTAGTCCACCGGAGCATGTTACGTCCTTGACTGTCATGAGATCCTGAAGAAGAAGAAGAGTGGCAAGTGTTCCCGAAGTGTCCACTGCAGCAACCTTCAATTGTGATGAAGAAGAAGAACATTCCTCACCCTTTGATCTGGACGGCCCGCTCTCCACTGGCCCAAGGGAAGTGTGGGAACCTGAAACTCCTCAGATGGCTTCTCCATTGAACTCGGACGCGTCCCCATCCACAACTGCCCAACCTGACTCAACTACCCAACCTGACTCAACTACCCAACCTGACTTACTCTGCACCGAACGCACGACAGCTGGAATAACCCTCAATCGTTATGAGCAAGATCAGTTTATTTGGCAGCGAATCATCCGAGAGATGGAGGAGTGTCAATGTCTACTGCAAGAACTCTAGCCCATGGAATGGTGAGCTAAAGAAGAGGGGGAGTGTAAGGAGGAGGACCGTGCTGCGGGTACCTGTGCCGAGCCGGATCTGAAACTGTTGGAGCTGCCTTCCCTGTTGCCTGGGGGTAGAAATGAGGAGTCGGACCGATCTCATGACCTGGGGAGACGGGGTAAAATAAAAAGGAAAGCGCACGCAGGAGCGAGCAGTTTGGCGCCAACCAGCAGCAGCGTTCTCCATCCCTCGAGTACCGGCGCCACGACAGGCCACATTGGTTGGGCCCTTCTGTCTGCAGTGGGACTGCTACTCTGAGAGGTGCCGTGCGCTCAGTGACTGCCGGAGACAGAAGCACCGAGTGCTCAGTGACTAGCGGAGACAGAAGCGCCGAGCGCTCAGTGACTGGCGGAGACAGAAGCGCCGTGCGCACCGTGACTGTTAGCACTGCGCACGTGCAGAGGAGGAAAAGCCATGTGCCGGACGGACTCCTCCAGACTTCCCTACCACTTTCTTCATGCCCGTTCCCATGGAGCTTAAAGAGGGTTGTGGCTTTGTTTGTTCCGGCCGCACTTGTTCATGGACTAGGGGCTCAGCGTAAGGTACCGTAGACCGACCGCTGCCAACAGAAGACGGACCACCAGATAGCGGACCCTATCTGAGGACATCGCCCCAGAGCTGCAACCCCTGTGGGATCATCCTCAACAGAGAATCATGCAGGACACGATAAGTTTCTTCATTGGACTACCCTTGTTTTACATTTGTTATTCCTAACATTCCCTCTTTAACCATTTACCTTCCTTCGAGGAGTGAATACACTGTTCCATTAAATTGTTACATCTTGTTAACCCTAGCTCTGCCTCCAGCCTGTCACTGCATCCCGCAATCTGCTTTCACACATATATTTTTTGCAACTGCTTTTCGCTAATAATGTTAAAAATGTATATTTTTTATTTCCTTATTTTATTTTTTTTCATGTAACAACTTTATTCCTCTATTCCCATCCATAACCCTAAGTATGTCTTAAAAACTAACTTCACTCCTAAACCTAACCCTTCCTTAATTCAAAAAGTAACCTAAACCTTAAGCATAGCCCTTAAGTTCACCCTAAAACTAAACCAATCCCTAACCCTAATGCCAAGCACTTGATTCAATACTGTGTTCATTCATTTGCTGCTTATCTTCTGTCCTCTCTGTTGCTGCTTATGCAGAGCACAGCA
>VIAB01015405.1:42369-54086 GCA_009801035.1 Oophaga pumilio | reverse complement strand
CACCCCTATAGAAGACAGAGGAATCAGTCTCAAGCCGAGGAACGAGCTAATAGTAATAAGGTAATCAACTTGAGTGATTTTTTGCTTTCTAAGGCGGACTATTCTCTACTTTGTAGGGGTCTGTCCTTTTCCCCAGCAGCCGGTCTTGACACGTTCTCTGTAGTTAAAGATCTTCATATGTTTGGGCGTACATTGCTGATGAAACGTTTTTTTCATAATACTGATTCACATAATTTATTTCCTACAGAAAAAGAGCAAACTGCCTTGAGGATTCTGGAGGAGCTGTCAGAGGAGAATAACTTGGCAAATGAGTGTAAGTTACCTCCATCCATCCGGCCGCGCTCCAAGCGGTTCCCACCTTTTTCAAACTGCAGTGCTATTGACTTGTTTGTTAAGGTGGTTTCTAACGAGGTCATGAAAATCCGCAGTTATATTCATCATGACAATTTGACCAGGGAAGAACGTATACGTCTAAAATATCTACAGGATCTCCCTGGTGTTGTCATCAAACCGGCGGACAATGGGGGTAATGTTGTCATCTGGCCTTGTGGTATGTATGAGAAGGAGGCCTTTAGGCAACTCCATAATACCACATGCTATAAGAAACTCACGTACAACCTCTTGTCTGCCTTTGATGGGAAACTCAGGGAGATCCTGTCGGGTGCCATTGGAGCTGGTACTATTACTAAAGAACTGGGGGCAGCTCTTCTGGTAGCCGAATCAACTATACCCACCTTTTACCTTCTTCCCAAGGTGCATAAGAACGCACAGATCCCACCTGGCCGTCAAATAGTTTTGGGTTGTGGGGGCTACTTGGAGCGCGTTAACCTTTGGATCGACTCTATGCTGCAACCGTTGGTTGAAGAACTTCCTTCTTTTCTTAAAGATACGAATCAGTTGCTGCGTAGGGTCGATGGGTTATTTTTGGAGGATGGGTCAATAATGGTGACAGCTGATGTAGAATCGCTGTACACCAGCATTAGACATAGCGATGGACTACATGCCATTGAATTCTATTTGCAAACCTCTAACATCTCCTCCAGTATGAAGGCTTTCATACTTGAGTTGCTTGAGTTTACTTTAACTCACAATTTTTTTGTTTACAAGGGGTCCTTCTTCCTGCAGACCCAGGGTACAGCTATGGGGGCGGCTTACGCGCCTTCATATGCTAATTTATTCCTGGGTCTGTGGGTGAGGGACCTCCTCCTGTCAGATCGGCAGGGATCTATGGACCGTGTCCTTCTTTGGACGCGGTACATAGATGACATCCTGCTGATCTGGCAGGGTTCTAATATTTCACTTGAAGAATATTTTGTTTATCTCAACAGCAATGATCGTAATATTAAATTGTCTTTTTGTTATGATCAGAACAAAATTGAGTTCTTAGATGTGACCTTGAGGAAGGATTTGAGCCAAACGATTCAAACCAGTATTTTTAGAAAGCCTACAGCAACAAATGCAATGCTGCATGCCTCCTCCTCACACCCTGCGCATATGATACGTGCTATACCTACGGGCTAATTTTTACGATTGCGCCGTATTTGTTCCACTGATGTGGAATTTGAGGAACAGGCGGGGGATTTAAAGAGACGTTTCTCCGAAAGGGGTTATAGCAATAGGGTAATTAAAAAAGCATATAATCGGGCAAAATACAGTTAGAGACATTCCCTTCTATATAAATCTGATGTTGATCAACATAAATTGGAACCGGTGAGATTTATTACTACCTTTTATTCTCAGTCTCAACGTATTAGGGAGGCATTAGAGAGATCTTGGCCCATTTTGAAAGCACATCCTATTCTTGCTAAATTTATCACGGATAGACCCATGATTACATATAGACGATCTAAGAATTTGAGGGGTCATCTTATCCAGAGTCACTATCATGGGAACCCCACGAAAACCTTTTTGAATACTGGTGAGGGTCGTAAAGGGTGTTTCAAATGTGGACATTGTGTGGCTTGTGTCAACGTGGATCGCAGTGATTGTTTTGTAGATTCTGCCAATAAGAAAACTTTTAGGATACAGAAGTTTATTACATGCACAACCAAATATGTGATCTATTATGCCACATGTCCGTGCTCCCTGATCTATGTGGGACTGACGACACATCAACTTAAGGTCCGGATCAGGGAGCACGTTTTGGGCATTGAAGCTGCTGCAAATGAGGAGGATTTGTCTATGCTTAAGACGTTACCTAGACACTTTAAGATTCATCATCAATGTGACAGCAGGACTCTTAGAGTTAAAGGGATTGATTGCTTGGAGTTGGGTATTCGGGGTGGTAGGGCTTCACAACGTTTGGCCCAATTAGAGACCCGATGGATTTGGACCTTGAATACGGTCCATCCAAGAGGCTTGAATGAAAGCCGTAGTTTTGCATCCTTCTTGTAGGTTTGAACAGTTGTCCTGCCCTGTGTCATTGGCCCGCTGTACCAAGGTACATGAGGGGCTTCCATGCTGCCGTGGTTGTTTTCAACCGGTTTTTATTTTATATTAATTGTTATATTTTTCTAATTTTATAGGTATTTGATTCACCCCTTCCTTGAAGATATCACTTCCTCTGATTGTGTCTGTTGCCTGCATTATATGTCTATGTTATTGTCTATGTTATTACATTTTATTTTTATTTTATTTCATTTTGGTTTTTCTGATTTTTATTTTTATATCCATTATTTTTTGTATATATAATTTTGTATGTGTTTTTTGTATGTAATTGTATTTCTTTATGATATTACTATAAAATATATATGCATTGTGATATGATATGACATTATCTGTTGTAATATGTAATTGCTGAAGGTTTTTCATGAATGTCATATTGCATTTTTTCACTTATAGATATATCCTGCCAGTTTTTGTGGTTCCTGTGATGTTGGTTCATACATTCATCACACTTTTCGTTAGTGCAGGCTGGGCTTTTGGTAGTATTTTCACTTATGTTTTATTGCGGCCTTTATATAAGTGATCGTCATGTTCTTGAGCGCATGCGTGCTGTGCCTGTCTGCGCCGCGCTGCTTCCTGCGTCTGTTATGCCGGGTTGCCATGGCACATTGTGTCCAGGCGCTGTGTTGTTAGACGCTGGCGCGGCATGGCGTACAGGGTTGTCATGGCATTGGATGCGCCGCTTCCGGTTCACGATGTATCACTTCCGGTCCAACGGGGTTCTTATAGCTCCCGGTTATTTAGTCTGTCAGGACAAGATCCGAAACGTGCGTTGGGGAAGACGCACTGATCCCTTGAGCCCTGGGTGCGCCACTGTGCTTTATATTGAAGGTAATACCTGATTGATTTAGTCTATGGGTCATTTATGGTGGAGAGGTTAAGTGTTATCTCAGCACATTGCTCTATTTTACCTCATATATAGGTTACTAGCCTCTAGCTATCCCATATATCTGTGTGTATATACTTACATACTGCGCCCAGGTTGGTTCTCTGGTTTCAGTGTACTATTTTCCACTGCCGCATGTGTGTCCGCATTTATGCCTTGTTGTGTTTGTCACCACATTTTTTACCTGTGTGTTATCTTGGTATTTTTCTAATAAAGATTTATCATTTTAATATAATATCATGGATCTATGGTCGTTTTCTGTGGTGTATGCACATATATATATATATATATATAGATAGATAGATAGATAGATAATTTCAAGGGTTATCATGCATTTTATTTTTCTGTTGCTTTTCATAAATCTTGCTTATGATTACGCCTTATGGTAACATATAGTGGTAGATACCAGTCCTGCAGGCAATATAGAGATTACTGCACAGTTATAGATGGTGACTTATAGAGGACGTTCTTTCTGGTGGAGTCATTCACTTTTCTATCTGGCCCAGATCGACATGTCAATTTCTCCAGCCAGGACTCATGTGCAGAGATCATTCACAACAAAGACACATCCGTCTTCTCACATTTCCAGCACCGTTCACATGTAGAGTCATGAAATCCTAGAATGGTAGAGTTGGAAGGGACCTCCATGGTCCTCAAGTCCAACCCCCTGCTCAATGCAGGATTCACTAAATCATCTCAGACAGATGTCTGTCCAGCCTCTGTGTGAAGACTTCCATTGAAGGAGAACTCACCACCTCTCGTGGCAGCCTGCTTCACTCATTGATCACTCTCACTGTCAAAAAGTTTTTTCTAATATCTAATGTGTATCTTCTCCCCTTCAGTTTCATCCTATTGCGTCTCGTGTTTTCATGTGCAAACGTATTCCCAACCTGCACCAACTCCTCATCCTGCTGATACCCCAATACTGAGCCACTGCTGCCGTGTCCCTATTACTGCACCTGCTGTGTGGCACAAAAACAGAGCTCCTCTTACTGCCTCACAAAGTAATGCCACCACTGCCCCTTACATTGTAATAATGCCTCCTTAGTGCTCTCTAGATGGTAAAATTGCCCCCTAGAAAATATTAATTTCCTGTGCATGTGCCCTCCAAATTTTGTCCCTAGAAAGTAATAATACTCCATGTGCAACTTTGATGGTCACAATTTTTAACCCAAAGAAGGCTAGATAATTACTCATCCATATACTTTAAACAGATACCCAAGAAAAATATGGCCCAAAAAATAATTTATTAAAAAATATATACGTTTTTATTGTTACAAAATAGATAAAAGACAATCAAAACATCATATAAAAACTTACTGGGTAGTGGGCAGAGAGACCCCAACGCGCGTTTCGCTAAGTGCTTCTTCGGGGGGCAATACTGAGAGCCCCTATAACAATAATGTTTAAGTGCCCACTTAACATTTATGTCCACTGAGTTCCCCATGTATTATTCCTCTATATACAGTATCCTGGGCCCACAGATCCCCTCTACACCATATGATAATCGCACAGGTCCCCTATACAAAGTATGATGATGCCACAGCTCCCCTAAACACAGTATGATGATCCAACAGCTCCCCTATACACAGTATGATGATGCCACAGCTCCCCTCTACACAGTATGATAGGCCAACAGCTCCCCTTATACACAGTATGATGGGCCCACAGCTCCCCCTATACATCGTATGATGGGCCCACAGCTCCCCCTATACACCGGACGATGGGCCCACAGCTCCCCCTATACACCGTATGATGGGCCCACAGCTCCCCCTATACACCATATGATGGGTCCACAGCTTCTACTATACACCATATGATGGGCCCACAGCTCCCCCTATACACCGTATGATGATCCCACAGCTCTCCTATACACAGTATGATGATCCCACATCTCCCCTATACACAGTATGATGATGCCACAGCTCCCCTATACACAGTATGATGATCCGACAGGTCCCCTATACACCGTACGATCCCACAGCTCCCCTATACACCATATGATGGGCCCACAGCTCCCCCTATACACCGTATGATGATCCCACAACTCTCCTATACACAGTATGATGATCCCACATCTCCCCTATACACAGTATGGTAGGCCCACAGCTCCCGTACATACAGTATGATGTCCCCCAGAGTTCCCCTATACATAGAATGATGTCCCCACTGCTCCTCCAATACACAGTATAATTGTTAATAGCGTTCTGACACCGTGCGACGCCTGCACTGAGAGCTCCTCTGCAGGGAGGAAATTACCTTTATTCCTCCTGGCAGCCTTGCTCTTCCAGTCATAGGGGCTGCGCCGGCACGTTTCAGTCACCGCTCTGTGTTTAGAGAGTGGCGGCTGTAAGAGCACCACGGCACTGACTGACAGCCGGCTCAGCACCGTCTCCCACCCAGTAACTACCCTACAGGTGCCCCTATAAATAATAATGCTTCTGAAGTGCCCACTTAATATTTAACTGAGTCCCCCTATGTACAATAGTACAATGGCCCCAGCATCGCTGATGTGAGCAGGGGGTCTTGTGACGACTCTTTCGGCTTCTCCCAATTATCTTCTATTGAGAGAAGTCAAACTTATTTAGTCGAAACGTGCAAATAGCAAACGTGGTCGCATGACCGCCTGATCGCACCAGTGGTCATGGGGTTTTATGGGGCATCATGATTTTGCGGTCTGTAGTCTCAAAGGGACTGCAGACAATTATCCCGAGCCTTTAATAACTTTATAATAATAAATTGCTTATTATTAAATTATTAAATAGAATGCAGCTCGTGGTTACTGTATGGTTATACTCGTTAGGGGGTAGACAGACGGACGTATTTCTCGTACAAGGATCACATCGCAATCCTCAGACTAACCGTCGGCTCTCAACACCTGAGTGTGACAGCTGAATAGTAATACATCACGCTCAGGGGCGGACATATCATTGGTGCAACCTGTGCAGCCGCACAGGGGCCCAAGAGGTGAGGGTGCCCATTTATACTTCCAAAGCAGGTGCAATTTTGCATTTTTAGGAGATCTTGGGCTGCAAAGGGCCAATGTATTGTTCTTGCACAGTGGCCCTTTTCTGACTTTGTCCACCAGTGATCACGCTGTCGCGCTCATGTCAGGAGCGGTACCAGCCAGTCCAAGGATTGCGGTGCGATCCTCACATAAGTTATACGGCCGTCTGTCTGTGCCCTTATGATAATAATAATAAAATATTAAGCTATCATTAAAGTATTAACGACCTCACAAGTGAAAAAAAGCCCCCTACCTCCCCCTGTCACCCTCCCACACCCCAACAGCCTATCCTCTCACATGCACCCCTCAGTGCTCTGTCCCCCTGACCCCACAATGCCCCCATCCGCTCACATTCATCCTCCTTGCTCTGTCTCTCCTCACTCACAATACCCCCATCCTCTCACATTCACCCCTGTGCCCTTTTGCCCCTCCCCCACTTCAGCCCCACAATACCCCCATCCTCTCACAGTAACCCCCCAGTGCCCTAGCACCCACAATACCCCATCCTCTTACATTCACCCCCAGTGCCCTGTCGCCCCTGCCTCACAATATCCCCATCCTCTCACCTTCACCCCCAGTGCCCTGTACCACCTCCCCCACATTGCCCCCATCCTCTCACATTCACCCCACAGTGACCATAACATGCCTAAGATGAATGAATTTAATAAATTACATCCCCACTTACCAATGAAGCTTGCAGGCAGTGGCTGAGGCAGGACCAGGAAGTGTCCAGTGTATGCACACAGAGGGCACTAGGACCCAGTGTGGCTGAGACAACCAGAGCCTGGGCAGAAAGGCTGTGGTTCCACGGTCCGGAACCACAGCGCTTTGGACGGAGCGGAAATCACCGCAGCGCTACGTAGGCCTGTGCTATTTCCCTTGCGGCGACGCCGCGTCGCTGCAAGGGAAAAGGACATGCTGCGATCTAAAAAGATGCGCCGCATGTCCGTTAACGAAGGTCTGCCGCCTGCGTGTTTTTACGCATAGTGGAGACAGGATTTCTTGAAATCCCCTCCACTATGCTGTAACATCTGGATACTGCGTGTTTGACGCTGCGCCAGTACACAGCGTCAAACACGCAGCAATTACTGACCGTGGAAACACACCCAAAGTGTAACTACAGCTGCTGCCAGCCAGGAAGGAGCTACTCTGCTGAGACAGCAGCACCATACACTGCACACACAGACAGGCACTGGAACCTGTGGCAGAGGGAGCCGGCATTGTGCTGCTCTCTCCCTTACACGTCAGATACTGGCCATGTCTCCCAGTGGGCCCCTGCATATGACTGGGCCCGGGGCAACGGCCCCCTCTGCCCCCCCCCAGTAGCCAAGCTACTGGTGGAGACTGAACTGAATACCGCCGGCCATGTTGATGTTGGTAGTCAACAACTGCCATCTTCTGCTCACAAATCCTTTCCAACTTATGCAGTGTAAAGTTCCAATGCATGGGGACATCACACACCAGTCGGTGAGCCGGAAACTGCAAACGCTGCTGAAGCACGGCGAGGGCGGCTGAAGCTGTAGCTGACTTTCTAAAATGGGCACACAGGCGGCGTACTTTCACAAGCTGATCCGGCAGCTCCGAGTAGCTTTTGAGAAACCATTGAACAATGAGGTTAAGCACATGGGACAGGCATGGTACTTGTGTGAGCTCTCCTCGCCTCAGAGCTGACAACAGGTTCCGGCCATTGTCACACAGGACCATGCCTGGGTGTAGGTTCAGCAGTGTCAGCCACTGATCTGTCTGCTCTTTTAGAGCTGTCCATAACTCTTCAGCATTGTACAGTTTGGTTTGTCACCTAAGCACATTAGCTTCAGCACAGTCTATTGACGCTTGGCTGAGGCAGCGCTTCCAGCTTGTGACAGATGTTATTTCGGAGATGGAGGCTGAAGAGGAGGAGGAGGTGCAGGAGCTGTAGACTGTGGGGGCAGCCCAGATTGATGTAGGGCCCCCAATCCTTGGCGTCATGAGGATGTGTTCCATCCAAAGTACCGTTATTCAACAGCCTCTCCTCTCTGCCAGGCCCTTCACTGGCTATCTATTGCTCAGAGGCTACAGTTCAAAACCCTAACTATGACATACAAAGCCAGCCACAACCTGTCTCCTGCATACATCTGTGATATGGTCTCACAAGGTCCGACTGGGTCCTGGCTTCCACTATGTTAACCGTCATGGGCATGGATGGTGCCGTCAGCGAGATGCACCATCCCTGCCCACAAGCACTTGTCCACGTGTCCATGGTTAGGTGGACTTTCCCAGTAACAGCATGCTTGAGGGCCCGGGTAATGTCGTGGGACATGTGCTTGTGTAATGCCGGGACAGCACAGCGTGAGAGATAGTGGAGGCTATGGACCGAGACGGCCGTTGCAATAATGTTGGGGAAAACTTCCATCTTCACGAGTCTAAAAGGCAACATTTAGAGCACAAGCAGTCGAGAAATGTGGAAATTTAGTAGTGTGGCCTGTGGGGCCTAGTGTTATGAATGTGCTAGAGATGGTTTCTGAGCAGAGGCTCCCTCTGGTGGTTACAGACAGTACTGAACCTTTCAGTGAGGAGTGGCAATCAGGGATCACGGACTGGTCTGATATAAGGGAGGTTCCCTCCCATGATGGTTGCCGGTGATCAATTGTTCTTGTCTCAATTGTGGTTCCTGGTTCATTTGGAAGTTTGCTGGAGTCTTGCCTGCATCTCCTGCTTTCAGATAAGATATTTTTTGCTTTTCTTTTTGTGCTTGCTTTTTGCATTGTTTTCTGCACTTTTGTGGAGGTCAGCCAGGTCCCCTCCTGGGGCCTGAGCTCCTCACAGTTTATCTGCAGCCACTGTTATTTGCTCATTTGCTTTTTCCTGTTTTTTCAGCGGCTGCGGCTTGGTTTTTGTTCACACTGAGATCTGATTTAGTGGGTGGCGAGATCGTGTGATCGCAGTATTTTTGTAATCAGAATTGTTGGATTTTTGTAGGGTTTTCTGGGTTGCAGAAAGTAATCTCTCCTGTCCTATCCTATTTAGTCAGCTTGTGGCCCCAGCGTTTGCTCAGTCTATTTTCTGCCTATGTTTGTATTTTCATCTTGTCTAACCGCCATTATATGTTTGGGGGCTTCCTATTTTCTTTGGGGATCTGCTCTGGGGCAGATAGCTTTTATCTTTCTGCCTTTAGGTGAAGTTATCTCTCAGGCTGTGACGAGGCATCTAGGATCAACGTAGGAACGCTCCACGGCTACCTCTAGTTGTGTCGTTAGTTTAGGAATCTGCAACCCATCAGTTACCAACATCTCAGGTGTTCGGCTGCCCTGCTGTTGTCCTGTCCTCCTCAGCTACTGAAACATAGCCTAGGCTGCGTATTTTCACTTGCGTTCCAAGGACTGGGGTAGGAACAAATGAAAGCCGCGCTGGGACAAGGACGTGGACGTGCTTGTTGATGGTGCTAGTTGAGTGTGTGCAACGACAGATGCAGGGCAGGAGGCATCTTCGCATGCACCATGGACAGGGGATTGGCTTGAACACACAACAGCAGAAGTAGCAGTTCCTGGGGTTTGGCCAAAAAATTTCGGGTGCTTTGCTGCCATGTGCCTGATCATCTTAAAAAAACAACCAGACTGGGGAACACCTAACAGTTGTACTGCCAACTTCCGTTATGTTGGTGTTATGGGGACATTCAGGGTCTCCCTCTCCCACACCACCTCTTCACCTCGCCCACTGTCTGTTGGTGTTCTCCAAGGCTCATTTCTAGGATCCCTACTTTTCTCCATCTACACCTTTGGCCTGGGACGGCTCATAGAATCCCTCGGTTTGCAATATCAGCTCTACACCGATGACACGCAGATCTACCTATCTGGAGGACCTGACATCACCTCCTTCCAGCCCAAAATGCCACAATGTCTGTCCGCTATTTCAGCCTTTTCTGCTAGCTTTCTAAAACTGAACATGGACAAAACAGAGTTAATCATCTTTCACACATCTCATTCTACCCCTCCACCAGACCTATCCATGAATGTCAATGGCTGCTCACTTTCACTAGTCCTGCATGCTCGGTGCCTCGGGGTGATCCTCGACTCTGCCCTCTCTTTCAAGCCACATATCCAAGCCCCTGCCTCCTCATCCCGACTACAACTGAAAAACATTTCACGGTTCCGTACATTCGTTGACCAAGATACTGCAAAAACGCTTGTGCACGCCCTCATCTCCCACCTCGACTATTGCAACCTTCTACTCTCTGGCCTCCCCTCTAGCACTCTTGCACCACTCCAATCTATCCTAAACTCTGCTGAACAACTAATCCACCTGTCTCACCGTTATTCCCCAGCCTCTCATCTCTAAACCCTAAAACTATGACATACAAAGCCATCCACAACCTGTCTCCTCCATACATCTGTGACATGGTCTCCCAGTACTTACCTACACGCAACCTTTGATCCTCTCAAGATCTTTCTCTACTCCCCTCTTATCTCTTCTTCCCACAACCGCATACAAGACTTCTCCCGTGCTTCACTCATACTCTGTAACTCTCTACCCCAACACATCAGACTTTCTCCTACCACGGAAACATTCAAAACAAACCTGAAGAACCACCTCTTCCGACAAGCCTACAACCTGCAGTTAACCTCAGTCTACTGAACCACCGCAGTACCAGCTCTACCCTACACTAGTCTATCTTCACCCATCCTCTGTAGTCTGTGAGCCCTTGCGGGAAGGGTCTTTTCTCCTTCTGTACTTGTGTGTGCCTTGTATTGCTCATATTTAGTGTACTTGTCTATGTATGCCCCTTTTTCACATGAAAAATAAATGACGCTATAAAAATGACTAGTAATAATAATATCATTCACCACCTCGTCTTCCACTTAGGCACCCTGGTCCGCCTCCTGACTTTGTGGAAATTGGGTCTCATCATTGTCCACCTCTTGTGACACGTTCCCACCGTCGCCTTAGTGTGACGGTGGCTGCTGAAATATTTGGGCATCACTACATGCGATATCATCTCGCCAGGATTCAAGTAGACCTGATGAGAGGCCCAAATCTATAAATGGAAAAGTGAACAGCTCTTCAGAGTGTCCAGGTGTGGGATCAGTTGTCTCCGGGCACTCGGCATGGTAGGAGGAAGGAGGCTCAGGGTGAGGAATATGCGATCCAGAGTCACGGCTACTCAGACTTGACCGTGTGGAAGACAGAGTGCTGGTAGTGACTGGAAGTATTATCTGCTATCCAACCAACAACCTTTTGACACTGCTCTGGGTTCAATAGTGGTGTGGTGCTGCGGTCCCCTAGTAATTGGGAATAGAAGGTGGAGCGAGAAGATGTGGGTGTTTGTTGTGGCCCAATTTCAGCTTGCCCACGTCTTCGGCCTATACAGTGATGTCCCACCCTGGGACAAAGTAAAAAAGTAAA
>VIAB01015404.1:5398-28882 GCA_009801035.1 Oophaga pumilio | reverse complement strand
TGTGTTCCGAGATGCGACAAAACTATTGGCAATATCTTATCCCCTTGTATGTTTGTTAGTTCATCCCCTACTCCAAACTGGTTACAACATGCAGGTAATTTTGTGTGCGGAGGAAAAAAGTGTAATTTGTGCAGTTTAATGGAGAAAACTGACACTTTTTCTAACATAGTTACACAGAAGCACTACAAAATAAAGCATATATCAATTGCAATACCACACACGTTGCCTATATGGCAACATGTGTGTCATGCAATAAATATTATGTGGGATGTACAACAAGATGTTTGAAAAAGAGAATCACTGAGCATGTTACCGCAAGTAAACCTAATTTCTCTTCCAACAAAAATAGTATTTTGGGGTTCGGTTAGGCATTTCTTGGAGGTACATACAGGTAAAACTGACAGCCTGAGGGTAAAAGGCATAGAACGTGTGTCGAGATGAATCCGAGGCGGAAACTGGAAGAGGTTGTTGCTGGGGAGAGAAGCATACTGGATACTGCCATTAAATGTTAGATATCCAGAAGGCTTGAATTTTAGAGGGGATTTGAGATATTTTTATTGAGATCTTTTTTCGGGTTCCCCCTGGAGCAGCAAAAGCATAATTGTTCTGTGTGATTATACTGCTTTATTCCATTTTCAATGCATTTAAAATTTTAAGTGTTTTTTTAGCTGTCCCTTATGCATGTGTGAACAGGTTCCTACATGCACATTAAATAAATCTATTTAAACTTAACAGATGTAGATATAATATAAGGTGTGTGCATTTTGTGAACTCTCATGGAGTGAGCGATTTTTTTTGTAGCGGTCTTGTATGCATGTGTGAACAGGTTCCTACATGCATATGAAATAATTCTATATAAACTTAACAGATGTAGATTTGATATCAAGTGTGTGCATTTTGTGAACTCTCATGGAGTGTGCGAAAAGGTTTTTTCTTATACATATTTTGCTGGTATAATAACACAGAAATATGTATAGAATTGATGTCTGTATATAATTCACTGGATACTATTTTTGCCTTTGGCCTCTTTTCTTTTCTTGTAGGGAATTGAGATAAATGTCCTTTGTATCACATTGCAATAGTGAACACTTTATTAACTTCGCAAGTATTTGAATATGTGTCAACTAATTGTTCTATTTCTGTATAACGGGGTGGGCAATTAATTTTCTCAAGTGGCCACATGACAAACTGGCACTGCTGTGGAGGACCGAACCAATCTGCTGAACTTAAAAAGGCGGTCCGAAACCAAAGGTGAATTTCATATTAAATGTATATTCAGTGTAATAATCTAATCTTGTTTTCTAATATACCTCAATGAAAAATTTCCTAACATACCCCTCTACCCTCTACATTTAGTCTTTTTTTTTTTTTACGTCCCATAACATTTTTGTTTGAGATTCACCAGTGCATGCAGGTATACTCGAATGAGCCGTCATCAGGGGGCAGACACTGCGGACACTGCCACAGCCTCTGCGCACTCTCTGCAATGAGGCGTTATCAGTGACGTGTTTTGGAGGCTCAGCTAGTCCTGCTGATCTAATGCGTCATTTGTAAATTGTGACGTATACTCAGTATGATCTCCCTGTGCTATATTCCTTTGAATGCACAGTGTCCATGCGCTCCCTTGCTGGCTCTTAAGAGAAGTGATGACCCGGCAGGGACCAGTCCAGTCTCGGAAACAGATGATGCTTTATTTCATGGAGGGGAAAGCAGCTGTGGCAGTGACCGCATCCTCTGCCACCTGATGATGTCCCTTGTTAGTACGCCAAAATTCACTGGGATTCTCAAACAAATGGCATTGGAAGAAAAAAAAAACATGTAGACAGGAAGTTTGAGTAGAGAGGGAAAGGTAGGAATTTTTTTATTGAAATATAATTGAAAAATTATTAGATTATTGACTCAGTAAAGATGTATATCTTTGTACCGTGTTAGCCAGTAGATAGAAAAATATTTAGAAATATTCTGTGCTGTTTTGTGTATAAATATGTGATTCTTCAGATTTTGTATTAGTCTTGCCTGATGAAGAGACCTGAGTAGTCTCGAAAGCTTGCAATTTGTTACCATCTTTTCAGTTAGCCATTAAAAGGTATCAACCACTGAGGACTCTCAAGTCTAAATATTTTTCTTAGATTATTGACTTAAATTTAGTATGAAATTCAACTTTGGTTTCGGATCACCCTTTAATTCTGCATAGTATTAATTCTGTCACTTTATAAAAAGCAGTTGCTTATGTGGTGAAGTTTACATGAGTGTATAAAAAAATTGTTATTTTCATCCTGAAAAAGACGATTTTCCACCTGTATTGTCATCGGTATGGCATCCATTTTTATACATCATAAGTAAAGAAAATTTAAAAGGAGAAATTCAGGGTCCTGTGTTAGTAATGGAAATGTATTTGCAAAAATTGGATGCTATACGGAAGATTCATATGGGATCCAATTTTTTTATTTTTGCACACACAGACTTCAACAGGTGAGTCTGATACGAAATACAGAAGAGACCAATGGGTACTGTGACAGTTCTCACACATTGTCAAGCTGTAATCTGGATAGCTCAATTCCATAACATTGCTCCTAGTGCTCTGTCTGAGGTCTGGTTTATTTTTTTTCATAGCCAGCGCTTGGACAAATATTACAGTTGTGTGAACATAGGCTGACAATACTTGTTGAAATGAAGCTTACGTAACACGTAATAGCAGTTGATCAAGTTATAAATTGGGAACATTGGAAAAAAGTTTTTCTCTCACCACTATTCCACATGCAGAGATCCACATCACATATGGGGCAGGAGCTGACAGGCAGGGGGTGGGAATCCTTACTGCAGTCTATGGAGGGGATGTGATAAGCCACAGGTCACAGGGGGAGCACTATGGGGGACTTAACCCTTACCTCTCCTGCACAGGACATACAACAGTACAGGCAGGGAGCAAAGAGGGAGGAAAGGGTTAACTCTCACATACTTTGGCTGTGAGTGTCAGCAGGTGGCACAGAAACACTCAGGGGGCAGGATGTGGCAGGAGGCCCACAGTTCACCCAGGCCTGATCTATAACATGATCAGTATATTGCTGCATCTGGTGCTGAAATCCTTGACTGTATCACACAAATGATGAAATCAGAGAATTATCAAAAGGTTTTAGTGTGAAATGTTCTACCCATTGTAAGAAAACTTGGTTTGATTTGTAGATCATTGGTCCTCCATCAAGACAATGACCCAAAGCAGACATCCAACAGGATGGGATGGTTGAAAAAGAAAAAATTTGATGGTTTTAAAATGGCCAGCAATGAGTCCTGACCTCAATGGCATTGAACATCTTTGGGTGAGCTGAAATCTGCCATTGGGAAAAGAACCCTGCAAACATTCAAGAGCTTGTACAAACTGCAAAAGAATTGTGGGAGAAAATACCAGCTGAGAAGTGCAAGAAGTTTATAGATGGCTACAAGAAACGTTTGGAGACTGTCTTCCATGTCAAAGGGTATGCAACCAGGTTTTAATTATGGGTGCCTTTATTGCTGCACGTGTTTCTTCTTTAAAATTGCAACATGTAAGTTGAAAAATAACGTTTTATTGTATTACTTTGGACCACTAATTAAAAAATCCTGAGGATGTAACTTTGGTACATTTACATTTATTTCTGAAGATATTGTACAGTCTATGAAAAAAATGAAGGGCTTGCCAATAATGGTAAGCAGCACTGTGTATGAACCCAGCAATTTTGAGGAATACAGTGAAGGCAAGATTGTGGCAGGTTCCGTCTCATAGGCCTACGAGACCGAAACACAATCATGCTGATCTCAGATGAGTTACCAAAAGCCTGCTGACAGATTTACTTTAAAGAAAAACATTTGACACACAACTAGAACCCTGTGCAACTTAGTCACTTTTAGGGTAACATTCTAAGTCTTCCCATATCGCTATGATAATCTGTTTACATATGGATATACTATAGTGTATACTGTTCAGTAAAACATATCTCTTCTGCAGATACATTTTCCCTGGTCATGAGATAAATCTAGATCTGTATTACAGTATTTGATCTATGGGAATTTATATATAAAAATCTAATAATGAAAGGCCATTAAAATATACATTTGCACAATTTAGTTCTGCCTGTACTAATTTTTCATAACCTATTTGTTTTTCTTTATATTCTTCATAGCTGTACTTATATGTGAATATTTGTATATTGTTTACCACCTGAATGCTGAACTGTTCACACTGTTTATGATTCCATTTCATGCTGCACTTTAGAGTTTCCCAGTAGTCAGAGCATCTGACTTCCAGTGAGTCATCTCTATGCATTTTAACTATTATTCATGTCAAAGTACTAGCAGTCAGCAATTATTTAATGTTTCCTGACATCAGAGAAAAAAATAATTGAATTCTAGACAGCTGATGTCACATACGGTTGAATAATTATATGTCTGGGTGGCAGGACGAACCCCAGCAGAGATGTCTCATTTATACTGTACATGAAATGAAGCTGTTAGCTCATCTTAAATATCAGACATTTCTTGCAATGTACGGAACAAAAATTAATTACAAAAAAAGGCTAAATAAAATAGCCAAAACATTCTTTAACAAAAGATTACATTATACTTTTAAATGTTTCATTATACTTTCATTGATGCGTGATTTAAAACCTTAAGTGGTCATATATCAATAGTGTGATTTCCATCTGCAGTACGTTTACGGAATAATTGGTAGGGCTGTTGGTAAATCTATTGTACCCTACCCGACAGGTACATTTACTTTACAGACTATCCTTCTTATATTTTATATTTATTGTCTTTTGCCATTTATCGTTATTCATGACCCTCTAAGAATCTGTAGACTTGTAGGAACAAAGCCGAACAGAAATACCAAAATGTTGTAAAGCACAATTAATGTATAATCAAAGAAATACTAAGGCTGGAGATGTAGGACCACTTGGTTATCTTTTGAAGGGGTTTTCTCATCTCATAAAGTGATGACAGGTTACTGTTTTATGCCATCATATTCTGATTGATAGGAATCCAACTGTTCTTGAGAAGAGAGAGACCACAATTCTGGTTTAGCGCTGTAGCCTTTCACAGTTTTTACTTGCACAACATCGCTCCCAGTCACCTCTAGGTTGCAACAGAGTTTAGTTGATGACTATTTCAATTAATGTGATCCCTGAAGTGTCCTTTCAGAATGAAATCTTTGCTTATGTTTCATGGAAAGGAAGAACGGCACTCTGATTTATTCTTATAGGTGCATGGATAGGGTGGTTGGGTACCAACCCTTAGAATACAAAAATTTGCTGAGTATTATTAAATAAGACTAATGTACAAAGCATAAGGGAATCCGGCTCTTTGTATTTCAAATATTAGCATTATGCCAGATATTATATATTATGCCAGAGGGAAACTGAGCCTGTAAGCCACTCAAATTGTAGCAATGTCCGTTGATAGGGTGAGCACCGTTCCTACCCTTCACGTGTCTTACAGGCTCATATTCCCTCTGGCATACGCTAATATTTGAAATACAAAGCACTAGAATCTCTTATGCTTTTCTGTTGAATTTTCCTGAGCCTATATGAATTTAATGTGTAACTGATGAAGGTCATATAACTGAAAAATTTTATTTGTACACTAGACTTATTTAATAAAACTCACCAAATAGAGTTCCGGATTCCTCATTTTTTGCATGTATATCACCATTCTAATTATTTTTTATGAAATTAAAAATATCACGTACAGGGCTCCATTTTGATTAATCACTTTAGAGCCTAGTTGTCAGATGTCTACTGATTATAAAGTTAAAACATATATTGGGTATAAACCTTTCATTTACTTTAAATATTAAAGGGAACCTGTCACCCCCCAGGGCCTTTTTAAGTAAAAGAGCCACCTTCAGCAGCACTAAGGCTGCATTTTGTGAAGGTGGCTCTTATGTTTCTGATCGCTAGGAACGCTGAATTATACACTTTTATAATCTGTCCGACATACCTCTATTGTGTCAGGGAGGTATGTCTTCTCCCCCTGTGTCAACGGTGTCAATCATCCCCTCTTGTTTCCGGCCCCCGCCTCCTCTCCTTGTGACGTCACCGGTGGCACTTCCTATAGCGGTGGCCCCAGAAATCTGTGCCTGTCCCTCATCTCCCTCCGCTACTTTCTTCACTGTGCAGGCACCAGATTCCCAGCCCCGAAGTGTCAATACATCATAACACACTGCGGGGCGGGATCTGGGGCCACCGATACACGAAGCGCAGCCGGTGACGTCACAAAGAGTCTACTATAAAAGTGTATATTTCCGCGTTCCTAGCGATCAGGAACATAAGAGCCACCTTCACAGAATGCAGCCTTAGTGCTGCTGAAGGTGGCTCTTTTACTTAAAAAGTCCCTGGGGGGGTGACAGGTTCCCTTTAATTTATTAACTGCAATGTTTCAGTTACATGTATTTTTGCTGAGATGCATCATGTCAATGCTTTGCTTTTTTAGAGCACTTTTCACCTATAAAAAAGAATGGGAGAAACAATGTAGGTAAAAAAGATTATTATTATAGCGCCATTTATTCCATGGGGTATACATAATAAAAATGAGTACAATATTCTTAAACAATACAAGTCACAACTGGTACAGGAGGAGAGAGGACCCTGTCTGTGAGGGCTCACAATCTACAAAAGATGGGTGAGGATACAGTAGGTAAGGGTAGAGCTGATCGTACAGCGGTTTGGTGGATCGGGGGTTACTGCAGGTTGTAGACTTGTTGTAAGAGGTAGGTCCTAAGATTCAAAAAACAGTTAAAAAACTGAAAAAAATGCCGAGTTTTAACATACCTTAAGGGGAGGTGAAGACGGCCGTATTATTAGTCGAGTGCTATTCTACAAAACATCCAATTGCACCCGGACCAATGTTATTCTATGGGGCCGTACACATATCCATTTTTTTCCTTGGACTGAGTCTGTAAGAGTAGACATCGCTGCATGCTTGAGTTTATTTCAATATGTAGATCACTCTCAGCCATGCAAGTCAATGAGTGCGTGGAAATAGACAGACTGCACTTGGATGAGCAGGGGGTTGGACCAGATGACCCAGGAGGTCCCTTCCAACTCTATTATTCTATGATTCTATGACATCTGAATGTAGTAAGATTTCTGTATAATGACACAATGGAGAATATGAAGAAATCTCTCCTGCACCAAAGAGAGCCATCAGTCAAGGTGAATGTAGAAACAGAGACCTGGAAAGAAGAGTTGGAGTGCACTTCATATGGGAGCTGCGAGGTGCTGGTGAAGTGGCATGAAATCCCGTGATTCATAGATAATGATTCACCACACACTCTTAATGAACATTTGCAGATAGTTTACTTCATATATAGCGAGTAATACATAGGCACTGATATAGAAAAAGGTGCAGAAAAGAAGATGGAGATATCTCTCCTGCACCAAAAAGAGCTATCAGTCAAGGTGAATGTGGAAACAGAGACATGGAAAGAAGAGTTGGCATGCACTTCGTATGCGAGCTTCGAGGTGCTGGTAAAGTGGCATGAAATCCCGTGATACATAGGTAAAGATTCATCACACACTCTTAATGAACATTTGCAGATCATTTACTTCATGTATAGCGAGTAAGACATACAGTAGAGACCAAAAGTTTGGACACACCTTCTCATTCAAAGATTTTTCTGTATTTTCATGACTATGAAAATTGTAAATTCACACTGAAGGCATCAAAACTATGAATTAACACATGTGGAATTATATACTTACCTAAAAAGTGTGAAACAACTGAAAATATGCCTTATATTCTAGGTTCTTCAAAGTAGCCACCTTTTGCGTTGATTACTGCTTTGCACACTCTTTGCATTCTCTTGATGAGCTTCAAGAGGTAGTCACCAGAAATGGTTTTCACTTCACAGGTGTGCCCTGTCAGGTTTAATAGTTGTGATTTCTTGCCTTATAAATGGGGTTGGGACCATCAGTTGTGTTGTGCAGAAATCTGGGGGATACACAGCTGATAGTCCTACTGAATAGACTGTTAGAATTTGTATTATGGCAAGAAAAAAGCAGCTAAGTAAAGAAAAATGAGTGTCCATCATTACTTTAAGAAATGAAGGTCAGTCAAATTGGGAAAACTTTGAAAGTGTCCCCAAGTGCAGTTGCAAAAACCATCAAGCGCTACAAAGAAACTGGCTCACATGAGGACCGCCCCAGGAAAGGAAGATCAAGAGTCATCTCTGCTTCTGAGGATAAGTTCATCTGAGTCACCAGCTTCAGAAATCGCAGGTTAACAGCAGCTCAGATTAGAGACCAGGTCTATGCCACACAGAGTTCTAGCAGTAGACACATCTCTTCAACAACTGTTAAGAGGAGACTTTGTGCAGCAGGCCATCATGGTAAAATAGCTGCTAGGAAACAATTGCTAAGGACAGGCATCAAGCAGAAGAGACTTGTTAGGGCTAAAGAACACAAGGAATGGACATTAGACCAGTGGAAATCTGTGCTTTGGTCTGATGAGTCCGAATTTGAGATCTTTGGCTCCAACCACCGTGTCTTTGTGCGACACAGAAAAGGTAAACGGATGGACTCTACATGCCTGGTTCCCTCCGTGAAGCATGGAGGAGGAGGTGTGATGGTGTGGGGGTGCTTTGCTGGTAACACTGTTGGGGATTTATTCAAAATTGAAGGAATACTGAACCAGCATGGCTACCACAGCATCTTGCAGTGGCATGCTGTTCCATCCGGTTTGCGTTTAGTTGGACCATCATTTATTTTTCAACAGGACAATGACCCCAAACACACCTCCAGGCTGTGTAAGGGCTATATGACCAAGGAGGAGAGTGATGCTGTGATATGCCAGATGTCCTGGCCTCCACAGTCACCGGACCTGAACCCAATCGAGATGGTTTGGGGTGTGCTGGACCGCAGAGTGAAGGCAAAAGGGCCAACAAGTGCTAAGCATCTCTGGGAATTCCTTCAAGACTGTTGGAAGACCATTTCCGGTGACTACCGCTTGAAGCTCATCAAGAGAATGCCAAGAGTGTGCAAAGCAGTAATCAAAGCAAAAGGTGGCTACTTTGAAGAACCTAGAATATAAGACATATTTTCAGTTGTTTCACACTTTTTTGGTAAGTATATAATTCCACATGTGTTAATTCATAGTTTTGATGCCTTCAGTGTGAATGTACAATTTTCATAGTCATGATACAGAAAAATCTTTGAATGAGAAGGTGTGTCCAAACTTTTGGTCTGTACTGTAGGCACTGATATAGAAAAAAGTGCAGCAAATTTGTGGCAAAAAAATAACGTTTCGACCCTGCCAGGGTCTTATTCATACTGTTTCTTTAAGATAAGTGTGCTCGAGCGATCCTGCGCCTTCATCATGTGAGTCATGAAATGTTATTTTTTTGTGGCTAATTTCCTGCACCCTTTTCTGTTTCAGTAGCTATGTCTTGCTCACTATATGTGAAATAAACTATCTGAAAATATTCATTAGGAGTGTGCGGTGATTCAGTAATTACGAAACAGAGACTTGAGCACTTGTTGGACTAGTATCCTCCCACTGAGCACTTGTTGGACTAGGGACCTCCCACTGAGCACTTGCAACAATATTTTCATGTGATAAACATTTTCTTAGTATCAAGTGGACTTCTCACAATACCCACAAAATATGTTTTCACATTTATTTCAATGAATGATCCCTTTCGATATTGGTTTACTTGGTCAAGAAAGAATAAGATAGGCTCTGACAGGCTTCCTTTCACTGCTATAGACACTATAAAGTTGAATGCAACTAGTGCTATTTTGTTCACTTGAATAGAATTCCTTAAAATAATAATCAAATTAACAATAATAATAGGATTTTAATTTCTGATAATGCAATAAAAATTATAGAATGTTGTTTGTATTTATATGTATTTTTTTTTCAGTTAAATGAAAAAAGGAACATTTTTGCCCAAATTTACTCAACTTTATGTCTCAGTTCTAGGGGGAATACACTTAATTACAATATGTTTCTCCTATACAAACTGGTTACAGAAACTTTACCAATTACATTTTATCCAATAAATGTTAGCTATCTGGCCTTTACCTACAAATCCCAAAAGGCCTCTGCAGATAATTGCTTTTTTAAATTCAGCTAGAGGCATAACAATGAACAATCAGTCATCTCTGTTACTGTTTGAGGATAATTTTTTTGTATTATCTCAATGTCATGTATATGCACTACACTGACAGGCTCTTGATTTTTTCCAGTTAATACAATTTCTATGTAAAATTTTATCAGCATATTCCATTGTGTTTCTGTATGTTTCACAAGTTATCTTTACTTTACTTTAAAACATGCATTGAACATAAAGGTTTTTTTAAGTATATAATTCCCAAAGATATTGAAGCAGATATTATGTTGTCTTTTTTTCCATGTAATTGTGTGCATAGTCGTACTGAAGTGATCAAAATGGATAATTGAAAGAAATATTTATATATCTACATGAATATATACATGATATTCTCTTATTGCTAAATACGTAGCGCTTAATGCTAAGATGTTAAATTGTTAGAAACCTAATTATTAGGAATTTACATTAGTAATTAATTGATTTAATGAACTGAAAATGGTGTAATTTGAATAATAGAAGAAAATTAAATGCTATTCTCTATATAGACACAGCTTGCAATAATGTCCACAGAAACCAGCTCATATTCCATTGTTATTGATTTTATTGTAATGTGTAAATGTAAAACTGTTGCAATATATGGACAAGGAAAATAGACCTTTTATTCAAATATTTGGTTGGACATTTTTTAGGTAATGTTCACAACTGCTTATGCTACAATTAATATAAAGTTGTATGGCATTTTCTCACCATTTCCTTTGTTACTACAAGGTGGCTTGTCCATAAGATGACTGCTGATCTAGGGGCAGATACCCAAAGAAAAATATGGACAAAAAACAATTTGTAAAAAGTAATATAATTTTTATTCTTACAAAAATTCATAAAAAATGAGAACAATACAATACACAATATAACAAGGGAAAAAGGCAATGCCTAGAAACCACACGCAGTAAGAGGTGACAGACTGAATCAATGAATGAATACAAAAAATGCATACCACAGAGATAAAGACCCCAAAAATATCAACGATTTTATTTTATTAAATCTGTGTATATATTGTAGTGTATGTGTGTCAATCTACTCATTTACTGCCTTCTCCAGGATCCAGCACCGTTCTATTCCTCTTTTCAGAGACATCACCGCTCTTCAGACTGTAGTCCTCTCTCTATGCTTTATGTTTGAGCGAAAGTTTATTTTACAATGTAAGCCTATAAAATCCACTTACAGGTGAAGCAGAGCGCAGGGTGATATGAAGAGTCTGAAGTGTGGTGACGTCAGAGAACAGAATGGTGCTGGCAATGGAGAAGACTGTATTAGATGAGTATATTAACACATACACACTACACTACATACACATATGCAAAGGTGTGTTAAAAAAATCTTCATGGGAGGGATTTTTTTAAGAAAATGGTGGGAAACTACAGGACAGACTATTCTTTGTAAGTCACATATGTTCATATGTAATACAAATGTCTTAACATTTGCGAACCCTGTTAAAATGTATGGACATTTCAAAAACATTTTCTCTAAAGCTTACCTGATCATCAGCAAATTACTATGTATCAGACTTTTGCAACCCCCAGGACGTCGGATGTAATTTGCTAGACTCTACAGCTTCGGCAAAAGGATTCAATTAGTCATTAAAATAATAAAACCATCCTCATAATTAGGGATGAGCGAGTATACTCGTTAGGGTTCAGTACTGAGCGAGTAATGCGGTACTCGTGATACTCGAATCCTAGAGAATAAATTTCACTACTCGCCTCGCAATATTCGGATCTCCTGCCCGGCATGTGTTAGCCAATCACAGTAAGGCCGCGGCCTTCTTTGTTGTGGCATTACTGTGATTGGCTGGCCGCGCAGCATCATAGTCATAGCCTGAGTCATAGGCTATGACTATGTGTGTGCGGAGAATGTGTGCGGGGTTCTGTGAAGGTGTGTGTGTGTGTGTGGTTGGGCTGTGCCGGGCTCTGCTGTGTCTGTCGTGGGACACTTGTTTTTAAAGAGGGACTGCATCGGAAAGGTGAGTATAGTCTGGTTTATTATTTTAATATTATTTGCAGGAGACGAGGGCTTCGGGGAATTAAATGTGTGCGGTGAGTATGTACTTTGTGTTATGTGTTGTATGTTATGTGTATGTACTGTATCATGTTATATGTTCTGTATGTCTTTTTTTTTTTTAACATTCACATTAGCCGGATGATGGGAATGCTACTTTCCCATCATCCGCTAATGCTGTCACTGTAGCAGGCATAGCTGGATGGGACAAGTAGTCCCATCGGACAATGCCCGCACAGTCTACAGAGCCTGAGTCTGGCAGAGCCCCGCACAGCCCTGGCAGAGTCCGGCACAGCCCCGCACAGCATCGGCAGAGCCCGGCACAGGCCTGGCAGAGCCCGAGCCAGCAGAGCCTGGCACAGCCCGGCACAGGCCTGGCAGAGCCCGAGTCAGCAGAGTCTGGCACAGGCCTGGCAGAGCCAGAGCCAGCAGAGCCTTGCACAGCCCCATGCACACACACAGCCCCACAGACCCCCTGCACACATTCTCCGCCTACACACATTCTCTGCCCATTTCTCGCATTTCCCATAGACTTACATTGGACTCGCTACTCGTTACGAATACCCGAGTATTAGGAGCTACTCGTAATGAGTACAGTGACTCCAAGTATTTCACTACTCGCTCATCCCTACTCATAATGTATGTCTGTGACAGCTGCATACATAGAAAGACTCAACAAAATATTTATATCTTAATAAATTAAAATAATTTCTATATACAAATGTTTGCTTGGCAACCACTAAATTTGAGCCAATAAGTAACAAAGAAACTTAGTGCTTTCTTATGTTGCTGACACATTACACTATGATTCAACAAGAGTCACTTAAGTCAAATGACAGATGTCCTAGCAATATGTACCCAATGCCTTTAATGAGATTACCCCTTTTACCACATAAAGTTTTATTATTAAATTCAATATATAAAGTAGAGATGAGCGTCTCTTTTGAATTCAGTAACTTTGCCAAATCCCCCCCCAAAAAAAATAAATTTGCTTGAGTGTCAATACAGGAATGCTTGTAAATGGTCAGGATATACATGTGGGGGAGAGAGTGGTACAAAAAGAGAAAATAAAACTGACCATAAAGCTTACACTCTACAGCAGGGAGAAAGGATTCTGCAGACAATAAGAGCTTATACTGTACAGGAGAGCGAGGACTCTGTTGACCATAAGAACTTACTCTCTACAGGACACAAAGATTTTACCAGTGACTATAGATATGGAACACGACTCACAAGTACAAATTGTGCTCCAATGGGAATTTGTAATCTGTGATGGCCCAGGTACTGACCACCACTGTACAAGGCATAATAATCCATAAGATGTCATAGCTGCAGGGCATTATGTGGTTCCCCACATAGCAAAGAAAAATGACATTTACCTGATCTCTGATGCTTAGGCAATTTTTGGCATTTTTTTTGTGAACCACAAAACGAATCTCAAAATGGTTGAATTTGTGGGAAATCGCAAATTTCAGGAAATTCGACTCGAACTTGATCCATTCATTTCTAATATGACATTTTCCATAAGCTCCATTTACTGATTGCTGCAGTAATTCTGAATTAGACAAGGTTTGCATTCCTTTAAACGGGTATTACTGTCTACATACATAATGCACTCTATTATTGATCTATCTATCTGTCTATCTATCCTCTAGATAGGCAATGATTGTTAGATTGATGACGGTTCCTCTTAGATGTTCACCAATTGTGTCACCCATTCTATCCAGGTTCAGCCAGGAGTAGTTGAATGACATGTCTATCATTCTGGCAAACAGCAGTGGAACCCATGCGGATCTAAGAATTTATCACCCATCCAGCAATAGTATCGACAAATCATATTCCACAACCTTAACTCCTGCCACAATGTCCTAGCAGTAATAAATTATATGAAAACGAATGAATGCACAACTAGAAGACACTGCTATTTAGTGGAAATCCATATTACAGGCATACATGAAGGGCATATGGAAGTTTTGTTCGCTGATTTATTTTCCTTCTTTATTCTATTTTTTGGCTATCTGTTCAGTTGACTCATTAGATTAAACAAGACAGAAATGTAATAAGCAGAAAGATGCCATAACCCGAGATCATTTCATGAACTTAAATGCATTTCTTTCTTTCCATACCAGGTAATATTAAATATGTGTAATTTCCTTTCCCTAATCTAATTTTATAGTAGCCTGTAGCAGCTCTAACTTTAGTAATTTATAAATACCTCATGTCAAAGTGCCTTTGCTTTATCATAAAAGGGAAAAATCTGCTTGTGATAAGTCTCATCACTTCTTTTTTTCATATCTATAAAATCCCCTGAGCACATTTTAGCAATTTAAAGATTGCATAAATATATAATTTATTAAACTGTAATGACATTTTAGGTTTAGATCATTGCATGCAAATGAGAACACTGACTATCATTGCTCATTTTACATAATGTTACATGCCATTCAGACCAGCTATCGTATATTAGAAGGAAGTTTAAGAAGACAAAGGAATTTGCTTTAATTTAGTATTTCGTATTTCACATGGAATTTTACTAAAGATAATAAATCGTCATTTCTATCATTCTTTTTTATAATGTTTTAGTTTTATATCTGGTGGTGTTTTATAACCCAGTTCATTTTCTGTTGGGTTTTACTGTGTCTACCCACAGACGATAACACATTGTTAGCAAGCTGAAAGCTAACTTTAACAATTACTGTATCTTTAAGGTTTTTATTTTTAGAGGCTTATCACTGTTTGAACTGCAGTTCTTTGAGTAAAATTGTGTACGTAGTATGCAAAACTGATAATCTGCTTATGCAGCCTATATACCTTAATGAAACATTCCCAACAAAGTTTTATTGTCTTAATATATAGCAGTCATCATATTATATAGCACTCTGTACTTACAATTGCTCATTTTGCCCTTCTACCCAGCTAATTTTTCTCTTGTCTATGCTCCATGTAATGCAATTGAGTAAGGAAAATGCTGATTAGAAATCCACTCTGCCAAAGGTAGAAAGTACGATCATAGACAAAGATGAGGTATGAATGCAATTTATTTCCTCAACGCATTTCAAAGTTTTTAAATCCCTTCATCAGGACAATGCAACTATAATGGTTTTGTCCTGATGAAAGGATTTGAAAACTTTGAAATGCGTTGACGAAATAAACTGCTTTCATACCTCAACGTAAAGAACTAGAATCAGCAGATTTTTCTTGTGGTGTTTTTTTTTCACACTTTTAGTTGGTTAAATAATCATTACTGTTTTTCTCAATAAATAATGTAGCATGCTATATATGTTTGCTTTTTTATGCGTTTTCCTTTGCACTTCTCACTAGCAATTAATCTATCCATAAAAATGGACGTTTGAAATAAATAATAATAACTCCACCCCAAAAAACTTGTGTAAAAAGCATGAAAATCAAGTGCTAAGGAAAAGTCATAGATTACATAAATGAATTCAATATCACTGGACACCTGGCAGCATCTCTTGTGTATAGATACATTAATTAGCAAGGAGCTAACAGTTTCAGGAAGAGCAAACTTCTACTATGGATTTCCTCATTAGCAAATAGATACTATATCAAAGGTGAAGATAATTACCCATAAGGCGGACTGGTCATCTGTAGTTTACACCAGAGACATCACATGGCAATGGAAATGCAATATTTAGATGCAATATTGATAATAATCCGATATCAATGCCATCCATGGATACATCTGTAAATAGGGGATATCTTCAGTTCTGTGTGTGCAAGTGCCAGCAATGTGATATCAGCATGAATTATGGATGTGTCATAGTGGTGTTTGGTGTGTTGAGGATGGTGAAAGTATGCTCAGAAACATGATGGTCATAGTATTTAGCTAGATGGTTTTGGTGTGGAAAAACAACCTAAAGTAGAATTATATCTTTTCCCATATTTCGGGGCATACAATTAGGCATCCTAGTGTCACCTGACCAGGACGAGGGCTGAGGGATGTGGATAAGACGTTTTTAATATCTCCTCCAGAAAAACTCAATATCAGATCCAGAAGAGACAACCGAAGTTATAGATCTATCCTTATTTATGTGGCTATCTTCTCTGCAAAGAAGTGCTGACTGAACTAATCTGTAAGGGCTTTTTTATTTATCCCTTTTGTTTTTTACTATTTTTGCCTTTTTTGTATGTCTTTTTATTATTTCATCTTTTTGCAACATATTATATATATAATGAGCACAGTAATTTTTTCCTATATTAAATCTAAAACTTAAATTGTTCCTTACTGCTCTAGATGTCTGAAAGAGGAAAAGTATAGCCTGGTTGTATGCATGTGTCACGAAGAGCAGGCGTTTAGCTGACCTATCAAAACCGGGAGTGGTGGCAGCAAGAAGTTTGGTGCAGATATGTGAACTGACTGTGGAGCGCACATTATCAGCTTTCAGTGAAGGAAATAATTATTTGCTCCCTTGCTGAATTTGTAAGTTTGCCCACTGGCAAATTCATGAATAGCCATGACCCATTTTTAATGTCCTGGCTGAGGGAAGGAGGTTGTCACTCAGGATTTAATGGTAGATGGCTTCATCCATTCTCCCATTGATGCAGTGAAGTAGTCATGTGCCTTTAGCAGAGAAAAAAACCCAAAACATAATGTTTCCACCTCCATGCTTGACAGTGGGGACAGTTTTCATTGGGTCATGGGCAGCATTTCTCTTCCTCCAAACAGGGCAAGTTGAATTAATGCCAAAGACCTCAATATTTGTCTCATCTGACCAAAGCACCTTCTATCAATCACTCACAGAATCATCCAAGTCTTCATTGGCAAACTTCAGATGGGCCTGCACATGTGCTTTCTTGAGCAGGGGGACCTCGCAGGCACTGCAGGATTTCAAACCTTTACGGCGTAATGTGTTTCCAAAGGTTTTCTTGGTGACTGTGGTCCCAGCTGCCTTGATATCATTAACAAGTTCCACCGTGTAGTTTTAGGCTGATCTCTCACCTTCCTCATTATCAACGATACCCCACAAGGTGAGATTTTGCATGGTGCCCCAGATCAATGTCGATTGACAGTCATTTTGTATTTTTTCCATTTTCATACTATTGCACCAACAGTTGTCTCCTTCTCACCCAGAATCTTATGGTTTTGTAGCCTATTCCAGATTTGTGCAAGTCTATGATCTTGTCCCTGACATCTTTATAAAGCTCTTTGGTCTTGCCCATTTTGTAGATGTTAGAGTCTGACTAATTAATTGAGTCTTTTATAAAGGTGACTAAGTAAGGTAGCTGTCTTTAATGCACGTAACGAGTTGATTAGGAGCGTACTGGTCTACTGGTCTGTAGGAGCCAGAACTCTTAATGGTTGGTAGGGGATCAAATACTTATTTCTCACTGCAAAATGCAAATGAATTTATATAATTTATACAATGTGATTTTCTGGAATTTATTTTTGATATTTTATCCCTCAATGTAAAAATTAGCCTTCCCTTAAAATTATAGACTGTTCATGTCTTTGTCAATGGGCAAACTTAAAAAATCAGCAAGGGATCAATAATTATTTCTTTCAATGTATTATGACAGATGAGTGAACAAATGAGTGTGAGAAGCAGATTCCCACTTTACAGTCACATTTGAGTCATGTATGTAGCAACTGGGTGGTGTTTTTGACAAATCAACAGAAACAGGACTTGCTCGTACCTTTGACTGACCAGACAACTATACCAACAGCATCCAGCCATTGCTATACTCTATACTTCGCAATTCATTTAAATTTGGGGCCTCCCTGAAAAAAAAGAAAGAAAAAAAAAAAAAAGAAAAACAAAACTAAAAACAAATAAATACAAAAAACAATTTTGGACACCTCCTCCGCCTCTTTCACCTTCATCGACACTTCCAACTTTCACCTCTCTTGGAACTCCAGCTACTGGTTCTAGATTGTTTTTTTTATTTTTTTTCAATTCTATGTTCTTTTAAGTCAGTTCCCTAAAAAAAACACAATATTGCCATGTCCACCCCTACCTTCTACACATACTCCACCTTCTCCTCCACTTGGACCTCTTTCTCCTGGTACCAGATTGTGATTTTTTTAAATTCTATATTCTTTTATGTCAGTTCTCTAAAAACAACAAAAAAAAATGCAAGAACAGGGCTTGACACCTAGTCCCCTATCTTTTCCACCTACATTGCCAAATCCTTCTCCACCTCCTCCACTTGGACCTCCTGGATCTAGATTATTATTTTTTATTTTTTACATTCTATGTTATTTTACGTCAGTTTCCTAAAAACAGCAACCAAAAAATCTCCCAAAAAACACAAGAACAGTGTTGGATATCTACTCCCTTGCCTCATCTGCCTATACCACCACATCCAACTCCAACTTCTCCTCCACTTTGACATCCCCATCCTAGTTCTAGATTCTTTATTTTTATATTTGAATTATGTGTTCTTTTAAGTCAGTCCCCCAAAAAACATAAAAAACTCCAAAAAACAAACAAACAAAAAAAGCAGTGCTGGATACCACATCGCCTTCCAATTTCACCTACACTGCCACATGCACCTCCACCACCTCCTACACTACTTGAACCTTTTCCTCCTTATTCAAGATTGCTCTTACCCTTTTTTTGCTTCGATTTGAAGCCCTCTACCCCTTACACTAAACATTTTGCAGCTATTTTAAAGCACCAAAGTTCGGGACTCCATTTAGATCTATCGAGTTCAGGGGCAAGTTCTGGGTCACGTTTGGATGCAAAACTGAACTTTGACCTACAGCTTGGCCAAATCTATTGAACTGGAACAGCCACGGTTTCGTTCATCCCTACTATACACAAAACCTTATCCCTGACAAATGACCCTTAGGGCGTTCTGCCCCATATGCTATCACGTGTCCATCATTTGATTTCATCAGGTATTTGTGAGCAAAATAGTGGAGCATGTCAGCACTATGCCCTGGAACAGTGTGAAAAAGGAAAAAAAGGAATAGTGTACTGAGAAGAAGAAATTGAGTGACTAATGGAAACTGCATGCAGAACCAGATGGGGAGCTATAGAAGTGGCACAGGTGAGAGGAAAGATGTGTTATTTACAAATCAGCAAAATGGTGGCCAGCCATATTTACATGGAACAAATCACAAAAAAATCAAACTCAATGTAATCTGATTTTTTTTGTAAAACTGTACTGATTTGATCATCTTTAGTCATGTTAAAAAATAAATATGATTCTAGTAACAGAAAACATTTTGTCAACATTAGAAGACCAGTCAAGATAAACAATATCCTAATGGCTAAGTTCAAATCATAAGGCTCCGGGTAAGTTAGCGGATACATACTGTATCTCTATTATCAACATTTTTGCTAGTTTTAAGGTCATATAGTAAACTAATGTGGTAGGCATTTTTTTTTTAGTAGTGAGCTAAAACAATTCACTGGTGTTCTCTTTTGTACGCATACATGGCAGTTACTAAAGATTAAAACTTGTCATATAAGAAGATATAATTTATATTTAAAAGTAGAGTTTAGGACATCATCTTAATTTCTGTTCAATTTTATATCGGTACATAATTATCAACCACAAATTATCTGCTTTGTTTCGCTATCATTGCAGCAGTTATTTTGATAGAAACAATAAAAACAACATTACAATATAAATTGGAAGAAGGGTGAAAGAAAAATCAACCAAGATGACATATAAAATGTTGAGTTTCTTGATTATATTTGTTTGCAAATGAGCTCTGTTCTGGCAGTTGCAATATTTTTTTTGTGAAGATACAGGCTGATAACTATTCTACGTATGCCTTGCAAAACATTTTTTTTTGCTAGTAGTAAATTGTCTTAATTGTAAATATGAAAAATAGAATGGTCAGTAAATGTTATGTATTCACAATATGATAAATTAGAAATGTTTTGTGACTGGATGACCTCTATAAAGAAATATGAATGTATTATAAAATCTGAGAACTCAGGATCATTGGGTACTGGCATAATTGTGGAAGGACAAAGTGTTGCTACATTGATATGTTTATTATACTATTAATAATGTTTCAATTAATAGGGCAAGAAGTGGAAGTTTAGGACAAAGATTTACAGATGATTTTATGTGTTTATTTCTCTTTATCCTTTTTGATACATGCCACATAATGTTTGAAATCCTCATTTTAGAGAGTTTCCAACTTTTCAGGAACAAATCTATATCAGCTATCCTAGCATTAGGGTTATTTACAAACTACGTTTTTGCTGCATTTTTCCATCCAATTTTACTGCAGAGAAAACATAGCAGTTTATAGCACTAACATAGTAAATGAGATTTCTGAAACCTCGTGTACATGTTGCTTATTATCTCCTTGTGGCTTTGAATAGCCAAAGAGTTTTTTCACTCCAAAGCCTTAGGACAGTGGGATAAGTTGCCCTTAATGGGGTTATTCCCTTTCCACAGATCACTGTGGCAGTATCCGCGACAAGTGGAGGCTTCGGCTAGGCGGGAAAGTTCGTGCTGCAAGCCGTGAAGAGTTGGTGTCATATACACTTTCGACAGCTCTAGAATCCTGTGAGATTGTTGTCAAGTGAAAGACGAGCACTATACAGAAACAGTCAAGTCATGTCTGAACAAGTTGAGCTCTAGATTGCAGCATTATACAAGAAGAAGATCGCCTTCCATGTGTTGTCCAGTTTTCCCATTGGTCATCTAGAGCTGAGAATTCAAGTGCCTGTACTAGTCTAGAGATCCTACATTGGGACCACCAAGTCACAAAAGGTGTCTGCTCCTCATAGGTACAGGTCCGTCAGGAGTGTCGCCATTTTGTCCTCCAGGTCTGCTAGTCGTTAAGTTGCTGTGTGCTGGTGTCTCGAAGGAAAGGGAAGTGGAGGTGATGTTCCCACACAATCCCAATTATTAGACCAATGATCTGTCCCCAGGAACCTCTCCTCCTCATGGACATATCGCCTTGGTGACCTGGTTAAAGATGGACCCAGAGCATTTATCTTCAGTCTCTAGTAAGTCTGGTGAAGAGAACATCAAGGCTGTGGCATCTTCCAGATCTCTGCTGTTCCCAAACCAGGCTGAGGAACTCCAGTAGGTCCTTGGATCCTCCGAGGTAGTAGCTGATCTAACAAAATGAAGAGAGACTTCACAATGTCCAGAACCTGGTACTGCTCCTACTTCGTCCTATGCTGAGGATGGCTTAATGGAGAGAGGAATACTAGTCATGAAGATGGTGAGACAGTCACTTTTCTTCTGGTGGAAAGAAGAATACGTAATATTGAGAAGTCGTTGGAGTCCGTGAAGAGGTGTAGACTCTCAGGTGACCCAATTGTGGAAATTGTACCCCTTTGGGAATTTAACTACAGGTGTAATGATGATTTTTACTCCATGGGTGCTATCCAGAAACAAGCAGCAGTGGATGTTGCTGAGTGAAAACTGCAAACTGCCATTTTAGTGACCAGTACGTTGTAGTGGCCAGTACGTTGTGCCCAGTTTGTGCTTCTGGAGACCTGCACCCGTAAATTATTCAAGCTCTTATCGCTACATAAATGTCAAATATATGGATGCTAACTGCAGCTTAGGTACACTGTGGTGCTCTGGAGGGAGGGGGAATTTGGATTTAGGAGTGCAGAATTTGCTGGATTTCTTTTGGGGGATAAAGAGCCAATGCACTATTCCATTGCCTTTGTGCTACCAATAACGTGGTACTTGCTTTTTTCTGGATAGATTTGAAGCTTTAGTTAGGAACATTTTACATAACGTTTGGGATAAAGTTTTCCGACTCTCTACGCTGAGCACTTATATCGAGGTTTCCATCTAAATCTCTAATTGGCGTGATTAAGATGAAACCCCCAAGGGAGCCACTCACTATAATGAGGCAGCAGAGTTACTCTGGATTCTATCTGGCCTCTGTTCAGTTATGTCTTCTTTTCAGAAGTGCTCAAAACTGTGGCCAAATGCACTTTTATGCACACCTAAAAAGACAGTTACTGCCAGATCACTGGTCAGATGGCATCCACAGTGCCTCCATCTGCCTCATTATAGGTAATCTTCTGCCAGGGATTCTGTCTGAATGACTTATTTCAGAGATGTACAAAGAACCCCCATTGTAAGCGTTCAGCGTAGAGAGCAGGACAGAGTTATGTGAGGGTTTTTGCAGGACAAGTTGACGCTTCTACTGATACCATTTTCTGGCACATTACATTTTTTGGTCGTTTCTATTACTTTTTTTAGGAGGTAGAATGAACAAACACCAGTAATTTCAGAATTGTTTTTTGCATTTTTTTATGTCATTCCGCGTGTGGTAAATCTGATAAGGCAGCTTTATTCATTGGGTCAGTACAATTACAATTTATTCTGAGAGCTATAATGTTTTTATTTTTCTACTTATGGAGCTGTAAGGGGACATGGTTTTTGAGGGACAAGATGACGTTTTCAAAGATAGTATTTTTGCTTACATTTGTCTTTTTGATCACATTTTATTCTACTTTTTGTTTTGCGATATGATAAAGGATCGTTTTTTGCCTGTTTTTTGTTTGTTACGGTGTTCACTAAAGGGGTAAACTAGTGCAACAGTTTTATAGGTTGAGTCATTCCATAAGCTGCTATATCAAATATGTGTACTTTTTTGTTTATTTTATTTTTTGTTCATAAAAATATTTGTTTATGGGTACAATATATTTTTATTTTTTTTATTATTATTTTGTGATTTTTTAAAATGTTTTGACTATTTTTTCACTTTTATTTACTTTTTTTAATTTGTTCCATTATGGTACTTTCACTTTTTGCAGGCAGATTGCTTGTGAGGCATAGGAAAATTCCTATGCTGTACAAATTGTCAGCACTGCACTGACAAACTTGTAAGATTATGCACTGAGCCTAATTTAGCAAATTTGCTAGCTCTGGTGACCTGGTTGCCATCATGATGACATTGGGTCTCCATAGCAATGATCGGGCCCCCACAATAATGTCGCCGGGGAACATCTATTTATATAATCGTCCTATCCTGTCTGTCTGTCCAGGAAATCCAGTGTCGCTGATTGGTCCGGCCGCGGCCAATCAGCGACGCAGGGCTAACTCTGCCCATGTGGTCATGTGACTCACCAACTGCCCATGATGTACTGAACATGTTTTGTCAGTCACAGTGTCTGATGTTTTTCTGTCACGTTTACTGAACACGGGTAATACACAGTGACATGAGGTAATACACAGGTGACATGAGGTAATACATAAGTAACATAAGGTAATAAACAGTAAAGTGAGGTAATATACAGTAACATGAGGTAATACACTGTAATATGAGGTAATACACAGTAATATGAGGTATTACACTAGTAATATGAGGTAATACACAGTTATATGAGGTAATACACTGTGACATGAGGTAATACACAATAACATCAGTGACGCAGGGCTAA
>VIAB01015402.1:47727-60895 GCA_009801035.1 Oophaga pumilio | reverse complement strand
TAGGCTGGACATGAGCTCTGTGTGTCTCTTCTAGTAATATAGGGTGATTTTGAGGTCTGTATGTATTCAAGGTTATGCTGTCTTCACTTGCTTTTATATATCTGCACAGCTTCTATCCTCTCCATGTTCTTTTCCTCCTTGTTTATAGTCTTTTTTTCTCTACCCTCCATAAAGCTTTTGATACTTTCACCTTTATCCACAACAAATCTGAGTGCTACCCTCCTTCCTTCCACTCCCACCTCTAATATTTCTAACACTGAGAGTAGGGAGGGGAAGCACATGGAGCAATTAGGAACAGGAGCTCTGACAAAATTGTGTCTCTTTTGCACATCATTCCGCTATACAGAGGACTTGCAGATGTTCTGCAGCTGCAGAATAATTGAACATTTTTTGAGGAAGTTTCTCTGTGAAGGTGTACATGCCTTTAACTTATGCCATTACCTGTCCTATATTATAGCCCTGTGATTTCTGGCCTTTGGTGACTGCTGGTTCAGTGTCTGGCTCATTGAGCTTTCTCCATTGCATTATAAGAGCACTACTAGACTGTACCACCATTGCTTTTGGGAACTCTTGGAGAAGACACATGTACCACCACCTCTGATCTGAAAATGGGGCACTGACCCCTATTATATTATTATGACATGTCAGACTATGGGAAAATTCCTCAAATACTTGTTTTGTATTCTGTAAATTGCTCAGTTGAGGAACGCAGTCCGACACGGGACCTCTTGCTGGTCCTAAGCCCACTATTCTGCGCTAATCCCTTTCTTTGAAAAATAAAAAAAATGTTTCTGTGATCTCCGAAAGTTGACCCCCGGGGGCAAAATTGACCAGACAGTTTGATAAGAAATTAACTTGGAGAAGTTGGTGGAATACATTTTTTGAGATAGAGAACAGAAGAAAACCAGTTTCTTCACACCTTCTCCTTTATAATGCTGCATATATTGTATTTTTGTATCTTTGTAGGATTAACCATAAAAATATTGTGGCCCTGCAGGATATCCACGAGAGCCCCAGTCATCTGTACCTGGCCATGGAGCTGTAAGTAACTGCCCCGTCCTATGTAATACGTGTGAATATTACAGAAACTTCATAGAACGTGATATTCCCAATTGTGATGAACCTGTAGAGGATGCTGGGCCTGCACTCCCACCCAGACCATGGTGCCAGATGGGACCCAGTGATACTATAACTGGCACATTGAAAGTGGAGGGTCTTGGTTCACCAAACGCATCTGAGTGCAAGGACTTCAAGTTACGTCTTTGGTTGATTTTATACTGTTCTTAAAGGGACAGTAATGGTGGCCAATAGATACAGGATAATTATTCCCACCCCACACATCCCATTTTGGGATCTTTTTACCCTTATCTCCTATTGGAGAAAGGGACCAGAAGATCTAGTATGTGCCAGCAGGGATACCTAGGTAAGAGAGGAGATAATTTTACTGATGGACTCCCTACCCAAGGGGTGTGTAACCAGCAAGAACCCAACCTTCTGGTCAGAAGCACAACCGGTTGCCTGATCTCCGGTCCCTGCCTTTGCAGGATTGTAATAAGCGCGTCCCTCTGTAGTAAATGAAAAGTGATTGTAGAGTGCCCACTATGGTGCCAGCAGCATGCCCCCATTATTAGTTCCAGTAGAATACCCCTTATTGATTCTTTGGCACCACACCACCACTTTACAGCACTGGAAGCCTGGTGTTAAGGGTCAGCCCCGTAACTGTATGGCATGCTGATAAAGAGTATGATTGACAGCCAGCGCCCACTGGCAGATAATCAAAACCTATAAACAGGCAGACACCCACAATAGATGTGCTGATCAATAGATCAGTATATAGGAGCGTAAGGGCTTATACTCACATGGGAGAAACTCGGACGAGTCTCGCACGTCAATACCCGGCACTCGGATCGGAGCCTTCAGCTGCATGCATTTCTATGCATCCGAGTGCCGGAGGCAGTGCCGGATATTGACGTGCGAGGCTCGTCCAATTTTCTCCCATGTGAGTATGAGCCTTGAGGACAAGTATGACGGGTTCAGTGCATAGATAATGAAAAACATATCAAAAACTGTTTATTACTGTGGTTCCATCCTTTTGGCTTTACACTGTCAACTCCCTTTTTTACTTCATTTTATATTGTTGTGTTCAATAAAGTTTCACATTTTTAGTACTTGGTTCCTTATTGTGCTTGTTTCTTTGATATGATTTTCACTGGCAGATAACGCAGATCTTGGCTGTTTAACCCCCTTAGATGCCACTCTCAACAGTGAGTCTGGAATCTAAATAATCAAAACAAAGGATCCATAGTTGACCTCAGCTAATAGCATAACCCCCCCCCCCAAACAATGACACAGAGCCCCTAGGTTTAGTCCACGGAGTGGCTGCTGACTGGTGAAGTGGGCTGGCAGAGGATGGTCAGAAAGCTGGGTAAGTACCAAGAGGTCAAGATAGGTACAAAGTCGTCAGGCAGTAGAATGGATAGAACACAAGCCAAAGGTCAGTAACAGGATATTACACACAGGATCAAGGACGTAGAATGGTGAAAACATGGGCCGGGGACAGTAATCAGTGAAGCACAGGTACTAGGACTTAACCAGGGTCAGGTTAAACCTATAACTGGCAATGGAAGCAGGGAGCATAATATGAGGAATCAACCCACAAGCTTATTGCCTATCCAACACTGTAAGTCCTAGAATGCCAAAGAAAAGCAGTAGGAGCAAGAACAGCCTACGCCTGTATTAGATATTATAGCCTGACAGCTGGACCAGTCCTCCAGAATACCTCCTACCTGACAGCATCCCTGGCATCTCTTCTGATTTGTAGGTCCTGTAAGGCAACATTGTTGTGTCCTGACACATACATGATGTCAGTCTCAGCCTACAAATTGGAAGAGGCGCTGGAGATGCCAGCAGGTATGGAGCAGTCCGCAAGGCTTTGGTCTGGCAGCCACTAAGTTATGACTGCTGATCCTTTTGCTCATCTCTAGTGATATTAAATATTATAATATGTCTATACTATTAACTCTTTAAGCAGCTTAGAGGCGGTGTCCTATAAAGAATATTAATCATCTATAGAGGAGATAAGCAATAAATGTAATGGTGTCCAACCGCTGAGACCACCAAAAGTGTGAATGAATCCTTAGTGAGCATGTGCGACCATTGCTCCATTCACTGTCTGTTGCACATGCTCACTGACAAATTCTTCACACAGGGAACCTTAGGAGCCCTATTCTCATGATCAGCCAGTTACCCAATGATCATATATTTATCACTTATTATGAGTAGGTGATAAGTGCTGTTTAATGGACACCCCCGATAAGTTTTATTGAAGAACATTATGACACTGCGGCTCTTAGTCCATATAGTGTAGACTCGAATTGTGTCTCCGACCCTTTCCTATATGGACACTGCTGAGGGACAGATCCATTTCTTTCCTCTTCGATGTGCCATTGGAAAAGACTTCCTAGAAGAAGATGACATCAGTTCTACAGCCTCTATGGAAAGGGTTAACAGCGCAATGCAGCTTGTGGCTTTCTATTAGGTAGGAAGAGAGTGGATTAAGTGAGCGGGGCAGGTCTCATTATCTGCTGCCTACGAGTCCTTGGCAGCAGCACATTTAATCCACATGCACATAGCGGTTCCTCCGAGTGACTCACCTGCCCAGAAATCCCTGTGCTGTAATCCCAGCGGCTTTTAGTGGCAGATAATTCACTGCCGTGACACCAGTGTGAATCATGACATCTCTGTATCTCACAGTGTCACAGGCGGCGAGCTCTTCGATCGTATCATTGAGCGGGGATATTACACGGAGAAGGACGCCAGTCAGCTTATCCGACAAGTCCTGGATGCTGTCCAATACTTACACGATATGGGAATTGTGCACCGTGACTTGAAGGTGATGAATTGTAGATATGGATCTAATTCGAGGTTTATAATATTACTATGTACATAAAAAGCCACTTTATAAATATATGACATTACTTATAGCCTGTTTTATACTCCAGAGCGGTATTCGTAAGTCTTCTGGCTGTCAATAAAAAAAGCGAACAAGTGTTTATTAACACCCCTTAAGAGCTAAGCTTTTAGAATTCAGTCCGACTGTTACTTTTAGTTATTTATTTTTCATCATTATATATTACATTCCTGGTGCGGAGTACCAAAAATCTATCTTATGAGATTTCAGCTCTGAAGCAGACTTGTGAATGAAGCTCTGGAGTATCTAATTAAATTCACACAGAGGTCTCCTGAATTTTTATGTATTGATATACTGTATCTAGAGTATATAAGAGATGCCAGGAGCGTACATACAGTAGTGTGAAAAAGTGTTTGCCCCCTTCCTGATTTCCTATTCTTTTGCATGTTTGTCACACTTACATGTTTCAGATCACCAAACAAATGTAAATATTAGACAACGATAACACAAGTAACACAAAATGCAGTTTATAAATGAAGGTCTTTATTATTAAGGGAAAAAGAAATCCAAACCTACAGGGCCCTGTGTGAGAAAGTGATTGCCCCCTAAACCTAATAATGGTTGGGCCACCCTTAGCACCAACAACTGCAATCAAGCGTTGGCAATAACTGGCAATGAGTCTTTTACAAGGCTCTGGAGGAATTTTGGCCCACTCATCTTTGCAGAATTGTTGTAATTCAGCCACTTTGGAGGGTTTCCGCCTTTTTCACGTCATGCCACAACATCTCAATCGGATTAAGATGAGGATATTGACTGGGCCACACCAAAATGTATTTATTTTGTTTTTCTTAAGCCATTCAGAGGTGGACTTGCTGGTGTGTTTAGGATTGTTGTCCTGCTGTATAACCCAAGTGCGCTTCAGCTTGAGGTCAGGAACAGATGGTCGGACATTCTCCTTCAGGATTTTTTGGTAGAAAGCAGAATTCATGGTTACATTTACCACAGCATGTCTTCTGGGTCCTGAAGCAGCAAAACCACCCCAGACCATCACACTACCACCATATTTTACTGTTGGTATGATGTTCCTTTTCTGAAATACTGTGTTACTTCTGTGCCAGATATAATGGGACATACACCGTTCAAAAAGTTCATCTTCTGTCTCGTCAGTCCACAGAGTATTTCTCCTAAAGTCTTGGGGATCATCAAGATATTTTCTGGCAAAACTGAGACGAGCTTTTATTTTCATCTTGGAATGCTGCCATGCAGGCCATTTTTGCCCAGTATCTCTCTTCTGGTGGAGTCATGAACACTGAGCTTAACTGAGGCAAGTCAGGCCCGCAGTTCTTTGGATGTTGCTGGGGGGTCTTTTATGACCTCTTGGATGTGTCGTCACTGCGCTCTTGGGGTATTTTTTGTTGGCCGGCCACTCCTGGGAAGGTTCACCATCGTTCCATGTTTTCCCCATTTGTGGATAATGGCTCTCACTGTGGTTCGCTGGAGACCCAAAGTTTGAGAAATGGCTTTATAACCTTTTCCAGACTGATAGATCTCAATTACTTTGTTTCTCATTTGTCCCAGAATTTCTTTGGATCGTGGCATGATGTCTAGCTTTTGAGTAACTTTTGGTCTACCTAACTTTATCAGGCAGGTTATATTTAAGTGAGTTCTTGATTGAGAACAGGTGTGGCAGTAATCAGGCTTGGGTGTGGCTGAGGAATGTGAACTCAGCTTCCCAAACATGTGATAAACCACAGTTAATTTATGTTTTAAGGATGGGGGGGCAATAACTTTTTTACCTAGAGCCCTGTAGGTTTGGATTTCTTTTTCTCTTAATAATAAAGACCTTCATTTATAAACTGCATTTAGTGATTACTTGTGTTATCTTTATCTAATATTTACATGTGTTTGGTGATCTGAAACATTTAAATGTGACAAACATGCAAAAGAATAGGAGATCAGGAAGGGGCAATCACTGCTTCACACAACTGTACATGTAAAGGTTTCCATAAACCATAAATGTTTCTACTGTTAGTAGGGTCATCATTGGGACTATCATGCTTACTGGGCTTTTATAAAAAGTATGGAGGCAACCCGTGAAGGTGCATTCATGCCAGGCCCTGTAATGGTGAGAATGGGCATTGGGAAGTAGGGTTCAGATCCGGAATGGTCGATGGGTCCAATATCTGATGGATCCTTATATCAGTCATGTTCTTCATGGATTAGATCTATGGGAGGTGGGAACCTGTGCATGGTTTCTCCTATCTGCTGGCACCATTGAATTGCTAATATGGCAAAAGAACCTGCTCAATGAATAAGTAGGAAGAGGCGAGGGCCTCCATGAATCTGCTTTCTTATATTATAATTTTAACGAACAGGCTCCTTGCACGTTATTAATGACTTCCCCATTAATTTGCAATTATCATGATGCCTTTAGCCAGAAAACCTGCTCTATGCAACTCCTTTTGAGGACTCAAAGATCATGATCAGCGACTTCGGCCTGTCTAAGATTGAAGATGGTGGAATGATGGCCACAGCTTGTGGGACACCGGGCTATGTGGGTAAGGACTGTTTAAGGGGGTTTTATGGCATCTTATATGATATTACATATTTTATACTATGAAAACTGTAAAATAGTGTTCAAAGAGGAACATAGCCTTTAATACAGCATGTTCATAGTCTCTGGTATAGGTGTATGGATTAATCGCTGACACTATAGGTGTATATCTTTATCGCTGACACTATAGGTGTATGGATTTATTGCTAACACTATAGGTGTATGGATTCATCGCTAACACTATAGGTGTGTGGATTTATTGCTGACACTATAGGTGTATGTATTTATCGCTGACACTATAGTTTTATGTAATTATCGCTGACACTATAGGTATATAGATTTATTGCTGACACTATAGGTGTATGTCTTTGTCACTGACACTATAGTTGTATGTAATTATTGCTGACACTATAGGTGCATGTCTTTGTCGCTGACACTATAAGTGTGTGGGTTTATTGCTGACACTATAGGTGTATGTATTTATCGCTGACAGTATTGGTGTATGGATTTATCGCTGACACTATAGGTGTATGTCTTTGTCGCTGACACCATAGGTGTATGGATTTATTGCTTTGCTGACACTATAGGTGTATGGATTTATCGCTGACACTAAAGGTGTATGGGTTTATTGCTGACACTGTAGGTGTATGTATTTATCGCTGACACTGTAGGTGTATGTATTTATTGCTGACACTATTGATGTATGGATTTATCTCTGACACTAAAGGTGTATGGGTTTATTGCTGACACTATAGGTGGATGTACTTTATTTATTGCTGACTTGTATAGCTCTTACAATAGTTAATGTCAGCAATGAGTAACATGTTGGAAACCAGTTGTAGGACATGAGATTATTGTGGAGCTAAAAAGTGTAGAGTGCCCCCATTCATTAGTCTTCTCTCATCTCTTCTTTGATATATGCAGCCCCTGAACTGCTTGAGCAGAAGCCATATGGAAAAGCTGTGGACGTTTGGGCCATCGGGGTCATCTCATACATTCTGTGAGTATCTCACATGAATCTTTCTATGTCACATGTAAGCAAAGTCATCAGAAAGCTTTGTGGTGTCCTTGGTAAATAAAGGTCCATCTTTGAATTATTGTCCTGAAACTCTGAGTGGTTGTGGTCACTGCTCCTTAGTCAAAGCCTCAACAGTCAAGAATCTCCTTAATTTCCATTTAGGACAAAAAAGCAGCGGTGAAATGCCCAAAGATGTAATTGATATTCTTTTTTAGAAAAGTTTGGTTGCCACTTCATATGTAATATCCGAGAAATGGTCATGCCTTTGTTTTCTTACATGTTGATCTGAAGAAGCTCATACCAGCCAAACCTGGGACTGTAGACGGTATTGTTTCAGGATTTTCGCTCCTCATCAGCACAGAACTCAGGGAGGTAGTTGATGAAATTCAACTCAATATGGAGACTTATTCACACGGTAATGATTCATGGGAAAAAATATGCAAAGTAGTTCTCACCAGCCTTTGATAATAAGTGTCCTTACTGAGCTGGGTCTCTTCTGTGAGCTGCTTCCAAAGCATCTCATTCAGTGAACCAGGACCTTGTGTTGTACTGATGAAGAGCAAGAACCCCGAGACAGTGCAGTATACAAATGGGTCCCTGATGTGGCTGGTATGCGCTACTTTATGAGGTTTTTTTCATCTCCATACTAAATTGGCTCTCTTCAATGACAGTCATGATTGATGTAGCCATCCAACAATTTTTCACTCCCTGGCTGAGATATTTGGAGGCTCCCGGGTTAGTTAGGTGTGATAGCGTCCCATTGGGTTTTGAGATAAAGGAAGGAAATGGAAAATAAAATTGCCAAAATACCAGCTAAATAATTGTACAGTAGTGTGAATAATTAATACCGCTTTCCATCGCACATATAAATAGATGAAATACTGTCTTGTCCCTATATATTTAGTGGTAGACATACCAGTGTTATAAAGTGAGCAAGGAACAGGCTCTATGGTGCACACATTAAACCGCTACATACCATAATACCTACATAATATGTCATATAGGGAAGCAATAACAATGGCCTAACAACAGTATCCAAATAATACTGCCATGCAGTGCCCAACTAATAACACATGCTGACCTAGCAATGCCAATGACAGCAGTGATTAAACGTCACTTGCATTTTGGTAATCCTTCATTAATTGCTGATAAATATTTGGATTTTTAGGATAATCCGTCCAGAAAAAAGCAAATCGTCATTGGGCTAAATTAAAGGGTTATTACGAAAAAAAGCCATCTATTATATATAGGATAGGTGCTAACTTGCTGATCACTGGGGATCCGATCCGGCGATCCTGAGATCAACGCCCTGAAACCCCCTCCTGAAGAGCAGGGCTAATTAGCCCCATCGTGAAGGGAGCAGCCGTGCGGATGTGCGATCTTCGCTTCATCCATTATCTACAGGACTGCCAAGTGCGTCTCTCAGCTATTTCCGTCAGTCCCATAGACAATGAATGGAATAGAGGCCAGTTCTCGGGGTTCTAGAGCACCAATATCGGGTGTCCGAGTAGTCAGATGCCCAGCGATCAGCGAGTTATCCCCCCCATCCATAATTTAATATTTTGGCAGTAACCCTTTAATCCTATTTTCCAATGAGGCAGGATGATCCTGTATCTAAGATACTGTTGATGACGCATGTGTCTCTTCTCGTTGTACCATTCTCCAGGCTTTGTGGATACCCACCGTTCTATGATGAGAATGACTCCGAGCTGTTCAATCAGATCCTAAAGGCCGAGTATGAATTTGATTCCCCATACTGGGATGACATTTCGGAATCAGGTACAGTACCCTTATTACTGGTCATCGAACCATTTTACCATTTTCTGGAAAAAAAAATTCTGAAAGTCTTCTATTCTGAAGAACCTTTCATCTCATGTCTCTACTACTTTCCAAGCCAAATGTTTTAAACTCCCTCAATGTAAAAGGATAACCTTTGTATATCTAGTAAAAAGAAAAACAGAAAATTTCAAGAAATGAAGGATTAAGATCAGAAAAAAATAAGATCTCTCCTGAAATAGATGAAATAATGAGCTCTCCTGGGGATTGAGGTGCCCATGCTCCTAGAGGTTCCTTCACAGGAGTCATTTCGAGGACTAATTCCTTGATAGTCGATTGTCCTGGCAGGAGAACACAGGTGTTATCTATAGGAATTTTAGTTTTTGATGTAATAGGAATCTTTCTTGATGAATTAGTTACCGTATTTCTTTTGATTTTTGATTTTTTATGAAACCATAGCTTTTTTACTCCAAAAATAAAGCTCAACTCAATGATTGCAAGATGTCAAGGACCTGTGTCTGTAAAATCAAGCCCAAATCATCAGCTATCTACCACCATGTTAGACTGATATGATGTGTTTCTGCTAATATGCTATGTTTACTGATTGGTGAAGTAAGCCATTATGGCCAAACGTCTTTACTTTGGTCTCATCTGTCCAAAGGACATTGTTCTAGAAATGTTGGGGTAACTTTAGATGCAACCTCTTTTTATAAAGACGAGGCTTTTTTTGGCACTCCTTCCAAAGAAGTCATACTTGTTCAGTCTTTTTCTAATTATACTATTACAAACTTGAAGATTTAACATGTTGAGCCTTTAGAGTCTGAGCCGTAACTCTTGGGTTTCTGAAATTTCTTTGAGCTGTGCAAGGAGTGACCTTAGGGTGAATTTGCTGCAATATCCACTCCTGGAAAGATTGTCAACTGTCTTGAATGCTTTCCACTTTTGAATAATCTTTCTCATAGAAGGATGATGGATTCCAAATTGTTTGGAAATTGCCTTAAAACCCTTTCCAAATTGATGGGCAGTAACAACTGATTCTCTAAGATCATTGCTGATTTCTTTCCTCCTTGGCATTGTGCTAACACACACCTAAATTCTCCAGACCAGCAAACTGCCAAAACTTCTGCTTTTATACTGGTGATCCCATTTTCTGATCAACAATTAATCAATGGTATTTGATTCCTATTTCCTATGGAAGCAGTAAGGGTGTACTTAATTTTTCACACACTTTTTTTCAAAATATTGGACCAGATTTTGGTAAGTATGGCAAATAGTAATCTGGTGTAATTTGGTGTTGTTCATCTGAGGATGTACGCTCCAAATTTTAAGACCTTCTAAGGACCAGATTTTTTTTAAATTATGTCCTTATGCAGAAAAACATAGAATTCAAAGAGGGTGTACTTAGTTATTCTTATGACTGTATACACATATGAAAGTCTGCTGATCCCTACAAAATCAGTTGGGTTTCCCAAACTTTGCTCTTATGTGCATGGCCAGCTTAAGTAGGGCCAAACCAGGTAACCTTATCTATGGCCTAATAGGGGGCGCAGGCAGAGGCTCAACAGTTGGGACCACCCATTTATGAAGATGGTAAACTTGGGGTCCAATTCATTATTATTTTATTGTCTTGTATTTGTTGACATTTTCATCAAAATGGCGGACACGATTCATGACTTTTGCAAAATATCTTACATGCTCATTAATTGTGTCTTAAACCATGTTTAATCACTTGGGCAGGGGGCACGGGGGAGATGGAAAACTTTGCAACTTAATGTTGTAATTAATGAAATGGCTGAAAACACCTGAAACTCACAATGACAAACATATAAAAACACTGGTGAGCACATATAAAATGGACTAACAGGTTCAAATTAAAAAAAGTATAAGATGCAAATGAAAAATAGACAAAAAAAAAAACACCAAAAACTCACAAATAAAAAAAAAGTGCAAGCTGCAATAATAATTCTTTCTTTTACTTTGCATTATGTTGAATTAATTGAATCAATAGAAAACACACTTTTTAAAGACTGGAGCATCTACAAGTAGAAACAGAGTGCCATGATGTTCTTATTATTAATTATTAAAAAAAATATAAAAAAACAGCAATTGAAAAGATCGTCTCTTGCTCTGGAGGACCAAACAGTATCATTTTAATGGACTCCCATGTAATGCTTCATTCCACCTGCGGCGGTGCTGCAGATAGGTTGCACACTTGCTGCCAGGTTCTCAGACTCTTCTAACCAAAAGAGGAATCTCCCGAAATGGAGCACTTCTTTAACACATTGTGTCACTTACATCATGTTCCAAATTATTATGCAAATTATATTTTTCTCTGATTTTCCTAAGTGGTCGGTGCAAATGACAGTCAGTCTAATAAAAGTCATCACCCGTTAGACTATACATTGAATTTTATTGAAGAAACCTCCCAATGATAACAGTATAATCTCCAAAATGAATAAAAACTCAGAATGCACTGATCCAAATTATTAGACACAGTAGAATTTCTAAACATTTTGATCTGTTTTAAAGAACAGAAAATGCTCATTTGTGGATTTTGCAGCATTAGGTCACATTCACTGAACAAAACAGCTATTTAACTCTAAAACATCCTAACAGGCCAAGTTACATGTTAACATAGGAATCCTTCTTTGATATCACCTTCACAATTCTTTCATCCATTGAACTTGTGAGTTTTTGGAGAGTTTCTGCTTGTATTTCTTTACATGAGGTCAAAATAGCCTCCCAGAGCTGCTGTTTTGATGTGAACTGCCTCCCACCCTCATAGATCTTTTGCTTGATGATACTGGATCGCCCGCCAGGGCAGTGGGGATACTCGGTACCGGGCCACTTCCTAAAGGGGGCAGTGTCACAGCGTCAGTGACCCGGTCCGTGGCCCTGGCCATCCAATAGAAGGGGAATATTTACAGGGGATGATAGAGTTTGTAATTAAAGTGTTTGTGACGCCAACTGTGGTTTCTGGTCAAAGGTGACCAGCGCTGCAGTGCAGATCCTCTGGGACTGGTGGTGATGCAGCAGAGTTGGTATAGCTCTCCACAGGCAGAGCTTAGTCCCAGGGCAGCTGTAAGATGTAGTAGATGGTAAGGTTGGTAGATGTAGCAGTATTGGATGGGTGACGCTAGAATGATTAGAGGACACAGCTGGGTGTTGTTTCCAAAGCTTTACTCACAGTTCTGGTGTGCACAGGTGACCACTTGGTGCTGTGTCCTCCAGGTGAGGGGCTCAGCAAACTCCCAGGTAGATCAGGATACACCTTTCCCAGACTCCTTTCAATATGTTCCTTTTTCAGTTGTTTCACTGTGCTGACTTTCCACCTTTCCTTCCTGTCCAACACCTCTCAATCAGTGTACCAAGCCAGCAGCCGCGGACCTTGTCAGATAACGTTCTCTCTGCGTTTCCTTGCTCCCTTATGGCTACCTTTTCAGAGAAGATAACTGTGGATTGTAGCTGAGGCACCTAAAGATGCCACTGCCTCCGGCTTGCTAGCTGAGTTTTAAAGTTTTCCACTAGGCTAGGGGACGGTGTCCCTTCTGCGACCTGGTCCCTCCACAATTGGATCATGCCCCATGGATGGATCACTCACTATCTGTGCCCCTAGGACTCCTTCTGTCCTTCCAGAAGCTTCTCTCTGCTCTGCTCTTATCTAGCTTTCTCAATCTGGGGACGAGCTGCTACCAGCTCCAGGTCCCATCCTATTCTATCGGACTCTACAGACTGTCTTTCCCGCTTTCTAAGCTTCATTTCCCCTCCTTCTTGCTTTCTCCACCCACCTCCCAACACTCTTTCTACCCAGCCTGGGATGAGACCATCCTCCCGTAGAGTACGTCCAGGGTACCCGGCTGCTATACTATGTGATGGGTGCAAGTGTTAGAGTACTGGGTGTTGCTCCCTC
>VIAB01015401.1:0-12911 GCA_009801035.1 Oophaga pumilio | reverse complement strand
GTTATTTATTAAGAAATTTGTGTGACATATCTCTCTGATTTTATTTTATTTTTATTTTGCTAAATTTTCAAAATTTTTGCCATATTTACGTTTTTTTCATAAATAAACACAAGTCATATCAAAGAAATTTTACCACTAACGTGAAGTAGAATATGTCATGAAAAAACAATCTCAGAATCATTGTAAAAATTGGTCCGGTCATTAAGCTGCACAATGGCTCTGTCACTAAGGGGATATAACACCCCTATAAAGTTTGTTTTTTGTTTCTCTCTTTCGTTTTTCCTGCGGCTCGACCAAACTTGACAGCTCCCTGTGCTTTATTATCTAACCTCACAGCCAGAGCTGGCGGCGGCCTCAGTGTTCAGCCCCGTCCTCTGTCCTTCCACTGCACACTCATTGGATGTCAGTAATCTGCTCCAGCTCTGACCTCTAGCATCACTCCAGGATTGAAAATAACAGAGCAGTGTCCTATGTCCTCATCTGTGGAAAGCAGCACAATCACTCCACTCCACACCACATCCACAGTGAATCTACAGCTTCACGTCTCCATATCACATCCACAGTGGCAGCAGACAGCCGGTTCCAATGCAGAGCCAGTGTCAGTCAGGGCCAGGGGCGCAGTTACAGCCCGAACTCTGTAGAACCAGAGTTGGTGACACCCCGTGACTGAAACCGAGATATTACAGGGGGGATAAGGTTAATTTTCTCCCTGCAGCGTTTAGCTACGTGCAGGCGCCGGGCATGTTAGTAACGCTATTAACCTTCAGATTAACCCCATATCTGCAGGTTAATCGTGTTTTTTCTGGTGACAGGTTCCCTTTAAAGATTTGTGAAGATAATGATAGAAACATAAATAAATAGATCGATAATTATAATAGATATCTAGGAGCTATATAAATTCACAACCACACAAGGCATTATAAAATTGCACCCTTTAGTGCCTGGCATGTGGAGCTTATTGTCTAGCTTTGTATTAACCAAATAAATATTAAAAATTATATCGGGTCCACCTGTATTTGTGATATGCAGCCAAGGTAAAATAGACAGCTGTGGGCTTATATAATCCAGCTGAGAAGGTCCCTGGTTACTGGCCCCTTACAAGCCTAAAATAACAAGCCCACAGACACCACAGAAATGGCGCATCACATTAGGACAGACTATATTTATTTATTTGTTTTTGTATTACCTTATTTTGTGGAGATTCAGGTAGCCAATCAGGGAGTAGATACCATCCATAATGTCCAGACACAAGGGATTCTGCCATTGGCTGCTGAAGTCCTGTGTCCCTCTCCATATAAAAAGCAGACGTGTTGTTTTTGTGCCATTTTGTCAAACTATTTTTTTTTATACTTGCGCAAGATGAATGCATGTGACAGGGTCTGGGACAGGGCTTGGACCAGCATTTCTAGCTTAAACATTGATCAGTAAATGGTGGATGAGTGACAGATGTAGGCTTGTTGCTCTGAGTGCCCTGCCAAATTCAGGCAACACACATGAAGACCCAACTTGGATTCCAAACATTTCCCAAAATTAGAGGCAGACACCAGGAAATGTGGCATCATTTGACCCACGGTAGAAATGTTATAATGGCACAGCAGCAGTCAGGCATGGGCCATTTATGAGCCAGGATCTGGACCAGCATCTATAGCTTTGAATTTAAGTTCAAATTAAGTGGTGGGTGAGGGACCAGTGTAGGCCTGCTGTGCTGGGAGCCGTGATATCTCATGCAACAGCTCAAACTGCTTATCTGCTCAGTCATACTCAGGTGGCACAAATATCAGCTTCATAGATTACTAGTGTTTAAAAAATGTAAGGTTAGTAACACAGGTAGTTAACTAGAAGTGCAGGCGGGGGCATAGCCTGGAGTGAGATGTGAGCAGACGTGTGCTGTTGCAGCTCCTGCATAGTATCCAGCTAGGACATTCTGTGACACCCAGAGACGTCTTTGTGCTTCCCTACCGTAAGGCTCAAGGTGTAGTGACCTTATAGGATCGTCCAGAAAGCACCAATATCATCCATGACCGGCAAAAGAGGCTCCAGAAAGACCCCGGGGACCTGGACAGGAAGGCCCAATATGGCTCCCATACCACCAGCGGGATGGATGCGGAGGAGGGGCCGGCTCAGAGAGAGCGCATGCATATGGCTGCTGTGAGAAAACTACAGCGTTTTGTCAGGAGCACGGGGGAGTCTCGGATTCAGACCAGAGATGGAGGAGATATATGCACATTGCGGAGGTATGAGAGGGGAGAGAAGGAGCCGGAGCGGGGGGAGGAGAAGGACGATGAGAGCGAAGATGGAAGTCGGAGTGGCTCACAGGACGGTGAAGCAGGGCATGGTGAGGTGGCTGCAGAGTTGCTGCGGGGGAAGACGGGAGAGTTGCTATTGCCAGAGGAGCCGACCTTAAAGGATGTTTTCGGTGCCATTATACATTGTGACTTTTCTATTATCAGCATGGCGGCACAGCTGGTCAGCATCTAGGTTAATATGACCAAAATGAAAAAAAGGCAGCACACTATGCATGTTGTGGAGGAGAGAGCAGGAGAAGTCGAGAAAAGAGTCAGTTCTGCAGAGGACTATATAGTATGAGTCGAGAAGGAATATAAACAAATGGCACTGGCTCTTACGGCTGTCCAGGCCAAAGTGGATGACCTGGAAAACAGGTCTCAGCGTAATAACTTGAGATTGGTTGGTGTGCCGGAAAAAATTGAGAGTAATACCCCTACTGGGATTTTTGAGAAGTGGCTAATGGATAAGTTGAGTGCTGATAAGCTGTCTCGGTTTTATGCCATTGAACAAGCCCACAGGGTCCCCACACAACCCTTTCCCCCCTGGATGTCCACCACGGACTGTAATAGCTAAAGTGCTCCAGAGACACCATTTTGAAGCTTGCTAGGATCCACCCTGATCTTGTGATTATTGGCTCTGCAGTTTCCTTCTTACCGGATTATTCTGTCGAAGTGCAGAAGCAGAGAGCTAAGTTTATCGGCATCAAGAAAAGGCTAAGGGAGATCGGTGCAACGTACTCCATGTTATATCCTGCCAAGCTACGAATCATAGCTACAGATAAAGTCCACTTTTTACTGAGGCCAAAGATGCACTTAGGTGGCTGGACTGTAATGAGAAACAACTGCGGCTGGAGAAGGCGAGAGACTCTGCAGATTAAAGGCCCCATTGTTGAGCGTCTGTTTACTTATTTGGCTCCCCTGGTGGCCTCTTGGGGATTTTTGTGGCAGTCTAATGTGTTAATATTTGTTCACAAGGTTAAGACATAACGGACCCCTGCGTTGAGGGATCTGATGCGGGACTGGATTTGGAGAGTTAAAGGATACTATACGCCTGTTTTTCCATTACAGGAAAAGATATTTCGTTTTTTCTGCTTTAATGTTTTTATTTCGGGGTTAGTTTTCAGGGGGAGGGGGAGGAGGGTAATGGGGAATGTTTATGTCATGCTTCCTATTTAGGTTATATATATGTTGGTACACATTTTATGTTATATGTAAGTCTGAGTCTTAATGGGAGGGTGAACTGAAAATTTTAAGTTGGAATGTTAGAGGCCTGGGAACTGAGGTTTAAAAAAGAGCAGTTTTTCAATTCTTGCATGCAGCGAAACCAGCTATAATTTGCCTGCAGGAGACTCATATGGTCCCAGAAAGGACTCACACTCTGAATTGGCGTTGGATACAAGAGAGCTACCATGCTATGTACTCGGCATACTCGAGGGGAGTTAGTATTTTGATATGTAGGGGAACGCGGTTTGAAAATCTTACCTCAATCATTGACTCAGAGGGGCGATATGTGTGTATACTGTGCAAACTTAACAATAGGCCTTTACTACTTATGTCTGTGTACGTTCCACCGCCATATAATAATAAGTTGCTCTTGAGGATACTGGAAATCATTGCAGGCTTCCCGGGGATCCCGTATTTGGTGGTGGGTGACCTTAAGAATGTACCAGACTCCCATTGGGACAGAGGCAGGGGAGAGGACATAAAACAGGGGGGGTAATTGTACTCCATTTGGTACTTTGTTGAGAGAGACGTCCATGATTGATCTGTGGAGGGTTCGTAACCCGGGTGTGCGTAAATTCTAGTGTTTCTCGACTTTCTCTTCATTGTCAAGGATTGATTTGGCGCTGGGGGATGATCAAATGTTAAATCTTGTTTCAGATGTAGGATATTTGATCAGAACGGTGTCTGACCATTCCCCAATGTATTTGCTGCTTGGTGAACAGGGCCAGTTGAAGAGCAATAGACTTCTCTGGTGATTAAACCCCTTCTGGCTACTGCTCATTGATAAGGGAGGCGACTTAGAGAGGGAGCTCCGAGAGTACTTTGAGATTAACGGCACATGAGGGGATTGTCTGGGAAGCTATGAAGGCTTTTATCAGGGAGCTTTGCATTAAAGGGATATCTAAGGTTCAAACAAACACTAAACAGAAAGATCAGTTGGTATTCTGGGAGTTGGAGGAGGCAGAGGAGGCACTGACCCTAGACCCATCCACCTGGGCGCAGGAGAGGCTTAGAAAGGCTCAGGCTGGAGTTAGTGCATTGTCTTTACGGACTGCAGAACGGAAAAAGATGTTCCGAACTATGCAATATTTTGAGGAAGGAGAGAGAGACTGTCATCTCCTGGCCCTGGTGGCTGCTGGACAAAGAGATAATACTTACATATTCACCTTGAAAGGAAAGGATGGGCAGGTGGTCAGGGATACACGGGGTTTATTGGAGGCGATGGTGGGTTTTTATTCTAATCTATAAAGGTCACAGATGCAGCCGACGGATGCAGAAATTGATGACTTCTTGGTCAGAGCTGAGCTTCCGAAACTGTCTGTGGAGTCCCAACACTTTTTAGATGAACCGTTTGACTTAGAGGAGTTGGAGGTGGCACTGGCTTCTATGGCTAATGATAAGGCTCCAGGGGTGGATGGTCTGCCCGGGGAAATGTATAAAAAATATAGAGAATTTCTGCTGCCCATCTTGTTGGAAGTGTATAAGGCAGGGGTAGACAGAGGTGAACTCTCAAGGTCCTTGCGGGAAACAATTATTGTTGTGCTCCCCAAAAAAGGCAGGGATCCCACTGGATCAGCCTCATATCATCCGATCTCATTACTAATGACAGATGTAAAACTTCTGGCTAAAATGATGGGTAATCATCTCAATAAAGTCATAACATCTATAATACACCAGGATCAGGTGGGATTCCTCCCTTATAAATCCACAGCGACGAACTTGAGGAAACTTTATCAATATGCAGGCGAAAACAGACAATGTAGGGCATAGAGCTATTTTGTCATTGGATGCGGCCAAAGGATTTGATAACGTAGAATGGAGATTTTTGTGGGCTATGCTGCGTTATTTGGGCTTTGGGGAGGTGTTTATCAAGTGGGTCCAGCTGTTGTACACTGCTCCCAGGGCCAGAGTGCGAATCAATGGTCGGCTGTCTGAGGAATTTTCCTTGTTTAGGGCATGCGGCAGGGGTGTCCTCTGTCCCCTCTTCTGTTTGCTATAGTGATTTGACCACTGGCGGCGGTAATATGACAGGAGCAAAATATTGTAGGATTTAAACATGGAGCACATGAGGAAAATGTGGCACTCTATGCTGATGATATGATGCTATTTTTGGGAGATGCGGGGAGCTCTTTGAGGGCAGTGATGACAGTCCTCGAAGAGTATGCCATTATATCCGGGATCTGTATTAACTGGGACAAATCTGTGCTGCTGCCGCTGGACCGTGGGACATTTGCTGTGGGAGATCAGCCAACTCAGATTCGGGTGGTCAAAGAGGTCACCTATCTATGCATTAGGGTGTCAAACAATCACATTCAAACAAGAAAAAGTATTCAGAGAGACAGACATTTCCAAAGCTTCTATACTTACAAAGATAGTGTTGTACTCACCACGGCAGAAAGCAGCACCAGGAGACGAAATGGAGAAAACTGCTGCACCAGGAGACACCCACTGCGCCAGAGAGAATCGGCCAGTCTACAAGGAACAGAAAAATCATTCAGAGAGACAGACATTTCCAAAGCTTCTATACTTACATAGACAGTGTTGTCCTCACCATGACAGAAAGCAGCACCAGGAGACGAAATGGCCAGGAGCCAACAAGGAGCCAATCAGGAGCCAACAAGGAGCCAACCAGGAGCCAACCACTGTACCAGGCCAGTCGACACATCTTAAAGTAAACAGAAAAAAAAATTAGTACAAAGTACGAAAAGCAGTGAGAGAGACAGACATTTTCTAAGGTTCTATACTTACATAGCCAGTGTTGTGGTATCAGCCAGCGTCCAGAGAGTTATGGCATTGCAGTGTCCACACTTCCTTTTATAGAGCTATCAATTAGCAGGTGGTTGAGTCACTTCCTGGAACAACTCATTAAAAAAACACATGCGTATAGAACACATGTGCGTATGCATGTTCTTGCATACGCATGCGTTTACAGAGACAGTAATGCATTTATTTAACGCACTTCATCCGCATGCGCATGATTGTGCAATTTTGCCGGATTTTTGTCGCTTCAAAAAATCCAACATGTTGCGTTCGCCGGAACCCGCCGCACAACGAAAAACAACGCATGCGTATGCTGAGGCATGCAAACTGATGCAAACGCATGCCCCTGCGTACACCATGTTAAAGATAGGGAAACATGACGCATAAGGATTGCTGTGGATGAAACACTGCGCAAACAGATGCAAATGTGAAAGCAGCCTTACAGTAAGGTCAATTGTATTTTTAATTTATAACTCAAAGATTGTGCTGCAAGCTATGCTATGTGCGCCATCATTGATTTTTCAAGGAGAGCTGGCAGTTAAGCCCTAAATCTAGTGCCTGAGAACAAAATGCACCCCTGCCGCAAAACAAGCCAATAGTGTAGTAATTGCAAAGAGTTGGCGGAGAGCCGTGATTCATATTTTATATTTTATTTGAATGTCTGAAAATACTGAAAAAAATAATAGGGGAAATCATGATGATGTTAGATAATTTGTCACATCACTGTATATAATGGAACTACTCAAAACTAATTATGTGCAAATGTAATATGCTAAATAAGTATAATTTTGTTCTTAATATTTTATTTATATCTAACAGACTGCATTTACCTACTGTAAAATTTTATTTTGGGGCTTAAAATAACAAAATCATCACAAAGTTCATCTATTAGAGCTGATGCACAGATGGAAAATAAAAATCGAAGTCACATAATAATTATCCTAAACTGGTGAAAAACAAAACACCATAAATTTGATTGAAAATAATGGATTGAATTAAAAGATTTTCTCATTTATTTGAATTTATGCTTAGTCAGTTTTTCATGTAAATTTTAAAGCATCCTTAGCGGAAGACAGTTTTGCATAGTAAGTATAATTTTTTCATTGATAGCAGCTAAATTACCTTTTTTATACTCTTGCTTGCTTAGAAAAATATGGCTTGTACACAATCGGGTGGTAGTTTCTCTCAGCAAAAGTAACCCCAGACTTGAAAAGATTAGAGAGAAAAAAAGTAGACGTTATTCTAGAAAGCACAATGTTGCAGCTTAGCCCATTTTTGCAAATATGCAGTGATGGTCAATTTCTAGGTTATGCTATGAATGTGACATCCAGAGGTTTCCTAGGGGGTCAGGCACTGAGCAAAATTAAAGAGATGAACTGCATAATCAGGTACAGATGCATGTAAACTCTTATGGGGTTACAGCAGATCAGTAGAGGTCCTATTGGTCATACCCCAAATGCATAAAGTGTAGAAATTGACTAGTATTACCTATAGTATTAAATGAACACGCAGGTGCAAGTACACAGTGACTGCAGTATCAATGTATATATACAAACGCAGGGCTGCCACTAGGAATTTTGGGGACCCATACAGGCAACATTTTCAGGGCCCCCTTGAGAGTCAGCCCAAGCTCCATCCCTCGAACCGTCCACAGTCCCTCCGCCCTCTCTTGGAAAAACTCCACTTCTGCACCACATCCTCACAAATCACACAGTTACAGTTCCCATCACCACATACATAGTCAGCAGCTTTTGTTTTGGCCAAAAGATTATTTAATCCACCCCTATGACTCTTTTGGCCAGACTCTACTCTACTGTAACTTACTAAACATTTGTTAAAATATCTAATACAATTTTGGTATATTTTTATTTATTTTTCAATTTTTAAAATGACAAATAAAAACACAAACAAGGAACAAAAACCACCACACTATGACCAGACTACGTATTACCACCACATATTGACCGAATAATACTACATATAAGGAACAAATACCACCACATCATGGCCAAATCACACCACAACATAGTGACCAATACTGATCATTAATAAAAAAACACAATACTAATATCACCATATGTGACATTATACACAGGAGATCTGTACTTTGTATACAGTGTCAGTGTACAGGCAATATACAGTGATCATCAGTGACATTATACTCAGGAGCTCTGTATATAGTATACCTTGTATAGTGTCAGTGTACAGGTAACACACTGACTCACCGGTGACGTCTCTAGTTGAAGTCCTTCATCTTTGCTTTTCAACTTGATCCAGTCACACCACCATCACTTCTTCCAGCCAGGACTCATGTCTGCAGAAAATAGCACAGTTATCTAGAGCACATTCCCCAATTTTTCCCCAACCTCTATACTACGCCAAGATGAAGAAAAAAGTGACAGTGTCACCCTGCACAGTAACAGGACCTCTCCTCTCCATACTGAAAACAGTATCCTCAAAAAAATATCCTTTAATTAGCCCCTACAGAAATAATATCCCACATTCTGGACCTCACGTGTCCTCCCATTCTACCTCATGTCTCCATACTTACCCCTTGTCTCTCCATATTGCCCCATAGTCATCCATAATAGTATTATGTACCCAGTAGTCATATATAGCAGTATAATGCACACCCATAGCAGTATAATGCACCCCCTTAGTAGTATAATGCACCCTCATAGCAGTATAATGCAGCCCCATAGCAGTATAATGCACTCCCATTGAATAATACACCCCATAACAGTATAATGCACCCCTATAGTATAATGCACCCCACAGTATAATGCACCCCCATAGCACTATAATGCACCCTTATAGTAGTATAATTCACCCCCATAGTATAATGCACCCCCATAGTAGAGTGCAGTCCCTTCCCTCCCTTCCCCAACCCCATAGTAGTATAATACACCCCCATACTGGTATAAGATGCCCCATAACGCAGCTTTACAAAAAAGTGATTGGCTGGTGGCTGTTAACTGTTGCTGTGGGGGATGAATCTCCTGCACAGCAAAAGATATTTTACTGATTGTGCGTTGGAGGATACACGATCAGTTACTGAAGTGTCAAAATCCTGACTCTGCGGCCCGGTGAGCAGAACAGAGAGGGCCCGCTGTGGGCCCCCTCTGCTCATCGGGCCCCATACGCCAGTAAGGGCAGTAATGCCCTAATGTCGGCCCTGTACAAACGACAAGAAACAGCACTATCCAAATACTGAATGCATGAATTCCAGTATTGCTGCATACAACATTGTAAGAGGGTTGAAAATGAGTTTGGCACACATTTATACATAGCAGTCACTGTGTGAAGTCCTGGCTCTACCTGCCATGTTAATGATATGTTGCTATATGTTGTGCTATTTTTTTATACTATGCAGTGTGTCTTTATATGTATGCTGCAACATTTGTGTGACAGATCCAATGAAGTGCTGCATGTTTGAAGAATTCATTGATGCTATGCTCCTCAACACAATTTGTAACACAAGCGACCTGGGTCTATCATGCCTAGACAGCATTTCTTTGATTAGGAGGAATTATGTCTGAAGTGATGAATGCAGAGCATAAAGAGTTATTACACTGAACTGCTGCATTAAATGCTAAGTTATTGAGAGTAATTGAGAGTAAAGATATAGAATATGCAGTTGTACGCACACCCATAGAGTTCCATAGAGGAAGATGCCAAGTAGAGGTAAGCAGCTCAATGCTGCTCTACAGTTGTTGTACTGTGCCCCAGAAAGAAGAGTTTGGCATTCCTATATGAGAGAGTCACCATTACGGATAGGGCACGCATTGTTACCGCAGAAGGCATAACAGAAGCTTTATTCTTGTGAGTGAAAAGTGTGTTCACCCAGAATTTGTTTAGCCACCATAAGAGCAAAGATTAGACACTGCAGAGGAAAGCGTAGAGGCTTATTCCTGACTGTGAGTATTGCTTGGCATTACAGATGATCGAATTAATCTGTTGTGAATCGACTTCGAATCAAGTTTCATGAAATTAAATTAGCAGGTCTTGACGAATTCTAAGAAATTGAGATTTGATTCTCAAGGATCAAAGAAAAAAAATATTCACTGCCATTTCATACATTGCTGAAGATTCCATCATCCAGAGAGCAGACTCACAGGGCGTCATGATCTTCCCCATAATTGTTTGCAGATATCACATCACAAGGTCTAGTGCAGCCAATCAGGGAGGACTATCTTAGGCACTATGAAAAATGAGGGCAGTGAAAGCAGTGACCATTTTAGGCTTTCACAAGCCAGGGCATTTCTTTAGCAATCTTTTTTTGAAAGATTTTTTTTAAAGAAAATTTCAACATTCAAAAGGTTTAAATGCAAGAGTCAACCCCACAATGTGCGCCTGTTTTAAATAAAATTTTCCTTTTTTGAACACTTGTTGTAATATTCAAATATTATACCCATATATGCCACACAAATGCAGTGGCCTGTTTCAGACGCTGGCTTTTGGAACGAGAACCTTACAAGTTTTTCTTGCTACAGCCTTTTTGCTAAAGGGAAATAAAGGGAATCTATCACCAAGTTTTTGTTACCCCATCTGAGAGCACCATGCAACTTCGGCAGCTATCACTGTGTAAAGGTCGGCCAGGGCAGTAGTCGTGGCTGTGCATTTCGGGCATAGTAAACCCTGGCCTCCTTTCACATGAAATAGGTGCTTCTTATTCTGCATTCTACAATCAATACTCACTGTGCTGTCAGTGTCCTCTTTGCTGCGCTGGCATGAAGCGGCTTCTGAATACCAATGAATAGAGACAGAGTCCAGGGAAACTCTTAACTGAACAATTTTATTCACTTCAGGACACAGCACATCCAGGTAGTTTCCAGGATTCTCATCACAGTAAATACAGCACATCACTTCATCTTTCCCTTTACTGTTTCCTTCGTCACTAAGTGTTCCCACGGGACGAAGCATCTCAGACAGCCCCTCAGTGTCCTTACTGTACAGCGTCACCACGGTGAAGCGCTCTCCCATCCATTTCGCCCCAGACATCAGAGATTCAGCCCACAAAGCTATCCGCCACATTCTGGAGCGACCTGCCCGCACACTTTTACGATGACCTCTTGCCTTCCTCTGCTTCCTCTCTCTACTGACGGATCTGCTGTTCTTTGCTCTTCTCTGTGTACCCTCGATGGCTGGGCACTCACTTGAACGTTACAGGGTAATTAGGCAGCTCTTGCGTGTAGCCCACCCGAGCACTAAGGGGTATACCCCCTGACTGACTATATCCAGGAAATTCTTCTGCCTTACTCCCTAACTAACCCCTCCTACAGTTAATTATGTATAGGGTGGCTAGACTAAAGGTCTCAGTGACCCCATCTAATGGCCAAACTATTAACTATACTTTCCCTATAACATACATTGCGCAGCAGAAAGATACATAACATACTCATAAATAGTGTAACACCCGTGCCTGCGTGGGGTTCCCGTCCTCCTACTGTGATCCCCGTACCCACGTGGGGCCCGTGTCGGGGTTCCCGCTCTCAGTCTGCTGCCTGTCGCTCTGCCGCTGCTCCTGCTTCCTGGCGAGTGGCCAGCAGATCTTTGGAGATGATGCTGAGGTCGCGTGCACGCGCGTTCCCGGTCACTTAAAGGGACAGAGCGCATTTTTCAAAATATGCTGTTAACCAATGTGTTGTAGTGTGTGCTATTTCTGGGCCCTCTGACATAGAGAGAACGCCGGAGCAACAAGTGTTTCCTGTTGCTAGTTTCCGGTTTAGTTTTCTGATGTTCCTGTGATCTGTTGAGCTTTTCCTGTGTCCTGCCAGTACCCAGCTAATACCGTTTGTTTACTTAGACAATCGTCGGCTTGCTACTCCATACCCGGGACAACACCAGTGATGCCTGTGCAAGTTCCATCCTGCTCAGCTGTCCGTCACTCCATTACCTACGAGACAGCAGTATTGCCTGTGCCAGCTCCGTCCTGACCAGCCGCATCCCGCTAGTCAAGTCTACATCATCTGTTATCCTTGTCTGTGCACCTGTTTTGCTAGGCCAGCTTCCATGTGTCCGGAGTCTAACTGGAGGTAGCACCTGTGTCCTTCGGACATTCCATTCTGATCCTGTTTGAGAGGTTTCACTACGGGTGTCTGGGGTTCACATAATCACGCCCCCTTCAGAGCCCCCCGGACCGTTGTCCCACAAAAATAGCAATAAACGAATGTGCACTTCACCATCTGTGCCTCCGATTCCATTTGTTACACATATATACACAGCAGCATACATAGATACATAAAGGGTTAGGGGTATAGCATAGTCCTTGTAACCCCTTACATTCCCCCTACCCTTAAGCATTGTCATCCCGACAATCGAGTACCTGCAATAAAACTTTACACTCCACGCAGGGAGAACACATATATACAACAGCTCAACATGAGCCAAAACCAATGAAGTAAATGTCCACTTCTTTTTTAAAACTAACACCGACACAGAGTACTTGAGGATGAGCCCCCTCAGATACGGTATACAGATACAGTTCATCCGTAAGCACCGTCAGTCCAAAAACAACACTATACAAACTGGCACTTTTTAGGTACTTTGTCCTTAAGGAAGGCGTCCCCCTCCCTTTGGGGATGGCACGTTCCCGTACTCCAAGTGCAAGTTGCCTGATCCAAAAGTCCATGAACCGAAGTT
>VIAB01015399.1:48395-61575 GCA_009801035.1 Oophaga pumilio | reverse complement strand
CCCTCTCTCCAAGTGGGTGCTGTCGTGGCGAAGGGTAAAAATAACTATATTTTACCACCAAAATGTAGTTTTAGCCCCAGATTTTCCATTTTCACACAAGAAGTGGGTAAAAATAGCACCATAATTTGTACCACAATTTCTACTGAACGTGACAATACCCCATATGAGGCTGTACAGTACTACTTAGCCATATCGAGAGACTTAGGAGAAATGGACCGCTATTTGCCTGCTCGAGCGCAGATTTTCCCAGAAGTCAGCAGACTCCATATACAGATCCCCTAATTGCTAGAAGAGAAGAATCCCCCCCCCTCAAGTGTCCCCATTTTGGAAATTATACCCCTTAGGGAATTTATCTATAGGTGTAGTGACGATTTTGACTCCATGGGTATTTTCCAGAAACAAGCAGCAATGAATGTTGCCAAGTGAAAATTGCAAACTGACGTTATAGTGACCAGTACATTGCAGTTACCAGTATGTTATGCCCAGCCCGTGCTTCTGGAGACATGCACCCGTAAATTAGGTGGGCTCTCATCGCTTGAGAAATGCCAAACGTGGTCTCTTAGGTGGGTTAGGTACACTGTGGGGATCAGAAGGGAGGGGGGGTCATTTGGATTTGAGAGCGTGGAATTTGTTGAATTTCTTTTGGCAGGTGAGGAGCCATTTCGCTTTACCAGAGCCTATATTTCCATTACCAGATGACAGACCTGAGTGGGGACTTGCTTTGTGTATTGAGTTGAAGCTTTTATTGGTACCATTGTATATAACGTTTGGGATCACATTTATCCGGCGCTCTACATTGACCACTTACTTTGGTATTTCCATCTAAATCTCTGAGTGACGTGATTCAGATGAAACCTCCAAGGGATCCATTCACTATAATGAATCAGCAGAGTTACTTTAGACACCTTCTGGCCTCTGTGGCCGATGGCATTTCTATGCAATCCTAAAAACACGGACACGGCCAGATCACAGGATAGACGACGTGCACAGTGCCTCCATCTGCCTAATTATAAGGAATCTTCTTCTGGGCGTTCCGTCTCAATAACGTACTTCAGAGATTTACACAGAAACCCTAGTGTAAGAGCTCAGCACAGAGCGCAGGATAAATGTGCGCCGAGCCTTTCTGCGATCTTTGGAAGGCAGAATGAAAAAATCAACAACATGTGAAGAATTGGTTTTTATTTTTTTACGCTGTTCCTTGTGCGGTTTAAGTGATTAGACGACTATTCTTCGGGTCTTTGTGATCTCAGCGATAGCAGACTTATATCAGGTTTTTATGTTTGGCTGCTGTCACACACTAAAGATGCTTTTTATTGCAAAAATAGTATTTTGAGAGCTCTAATTTTTCCATACTTTGGCCCACAGAGTCGTGTGAGGGTTTGTTTTCTGAGGGACAAGTTGACGTTTCTATTGGTACCATTTTCAGGCACATGACATTTTTTGATCACTTTCTATTCCGATTTTTGGAAGGCAGAATGTAAAAAAAACAGCAATTCGGGAATTTTTTGTGGCAGGGGCTATGTCATTCCGCGTATGGAAAAATTGAGAATGCAGTTTTATTCTTCGTGTCAGCACTATTACAGCGATACCCCATTTATATATAAAACTCTTCTAGAAAAAATAATTATTTTTGCATAGTTTTATTCTGAGAGCTACAGTATAACTTTTTTATTTTTCCGCTGATGTAGCTGTATGGTGGCTTGTTTTTTGTGGCACAAGAGGATGTTTTCAGGAGCACCTTGTTTATTTATATCTCTCTTTTTGATCACATTTTATTCCTCTTTTTGTTCAGCGGTATGATGATAAAAAAAACAGGCAGAAAACAATGCTTTATGGTGTTTACTAAAGGGGTTAACTAGCGTGACAATTTTACAGGTCAGGTCGTTACCAAATGTGTGTACTTTTTTTTTCCATACAAATTTAAATATGGTCCAATAAACAAGTGGCTTAAATAGTGGCACTTCCAAAATAATTAGCAATTCAAACAGAACACGGAAGCATAGGCCAAGTAAAATTAAATTACCTTTATTGACTCAATAAATCTAAAATAGTATAAATAAAAATGGAGATGCAAATACAAAGAAATACTGCCTACCAAGGTTGTACACAGTATGCCTAGTAAAGTTGATATCTTCATACAATCATGTTAAATACCATGAACTGTCAGAGAGTAATCAAATATACACGACCCTATCTAGAGTGCTTTATATATTTTTTATAGACTGTAATATATACGTTTGGCTCTTGGCAGCGCATAATATAGTATGTGTGTAGTCCTATGTGACACTCTATTGTTTAGCACTATGCACTTTATGCAGCCTATGTGTTGAGATGCATATATTCACCTGCATTTCCAGCAGCTCCTATCCACAGCACTAATAGATCTGTTTGTATTGCTTGAATACATTTTTTTCATGCTGTCAGGTAGATTTGGATTATCTATGTATACTTCTACTTATTTAGCCACATGGATTTATGAGAACATTGTCTTTAAATAGCTTTACTTTGTGGCTGTCTTTTGAACCCTCTTGATAGGGTCGTGTATATTTCATTGCTCCTCTGACAGTTCATGGTATTTAGCATGATTGTATTAGTAGGCATACTGTGTACAACCTTGGTAGGCTGGTTTCACATTTGTGTATCTGTGCGCAGTGTTTGATACGCATAGATCCGCATGCGTCATGCGTACATACCTTTAACATGGTGTACGCAGGGACATTGGTTCGCTTGCGTCGCTACGCGGTGTTCAACGGTGGCCGGTAAACGCAACATGTTGCATTTTTTGAAGCGTCAAAATCCATCAAATATGCGCAGTCATGCACATGCGGATGAGTGAGTAAAAACAACGCGTTACTGTCTGTGGGAATGCATTGGCACGCAAGGACATGCACATGGATGCGTTCAATATGCATGCGGACTTCAGACTGCGCATGTCCAAAAACTGATTACAGCACCTGGAAATATCGAACGCATGCGCATAAATAACGCAAACGCATGCCAAAACACATGTACACACAGCGGTTTTTTTTGCGTCATGTGTAAGCTGATGCGGATAAAAAACCGCTGCGTTAGCATGCGTTTTGGCATGCGTTTGCGCATGCAGATGATACGCTGCGCACACAAACAGTAATGTGAACCAAGCCGTAGGCAGTATTTCTTTGCATTTGCATCTCCATTTTTATTTGTACTATTTTAGATTTATTGAATCAATAATAGGTAATTTAATTTTACTTGGCCTATGCTTCCATGTTTGGATTGGAAATTTATTAATGGGTACAATTTCTTTAGATTTTTTTTTATTATTTTTAAAAAATATTTTTACAATTATTTTAATTTTTTTATTTTTACAATTTCTTAACTATGGTAGAATCATTTTTTGCAGGCTGATCGCTTCTACACCATGGGGATGCAGCAGCATCCCCATGCTATGCAAACTGCCACCTCTGTACTGACATTGAAAGTTGCTGATCATGCACTGTGCATAATCAAGCAACTTTCCTAGCTCTGGTAACCATGATGTCATCATGACCAAATCAGGTCACCATGCCAACGACATGCCGGGGGGACTCCCATCCAAGGGCAGAGGGGCTGTCATCCCTCTGCCTGCTCCCAGAATTCTGCGATTGTGTTGGATCGCAGCATTTAGGGGGTAAAGTGCCGGGAGCAGTGTGTGACCACTCCTGGCACAGTACACATAGAAATGGGCAACACGGAGAACCCCAGATGCAATGGTGAGCCTAAGGAAACAGTGCAGCAGATGCAAAAAAAAAACAAACAAACAAACATGATTACTTCTCTTTAAAATCGGAAGATGTCCAGCAGTGCCATTAACCCAGAATTAGCAGAAACCAAAGAGCCCCAACTAAGCCCATCTGGAATGGCATTGGAGGGGAGTAGAAGTGTCATCTTATACTGGGGGACACACAGGGATTCAGAAGAGGTTGTCCGAGTACTGGACAATCTCTTTCAGCCACCATCTTCCTTTTAGAAAGAAGAGGCTCTAACACTGAATCCTTTTATAATAAGGTTTTTAATGATTTTAGGAAGTTAATGAGATTTCAGCTTTGAAACTATAAAAACAGAATCTAACATGAAAGCAATAATGAAACTTATTACAAGCATAAATATTGTTATAAAGGTGCTAAAAGGGAGGGAAGGATTAGTGATTATACCTAGCTATACCTGGTTTTATCATGATAACGCATTTGCAATACTAATGTATGTGACCTGTTATAGAAGCTTAACAAGATCCATAAGCTTTATTCATTAACCCTTTAAAGCTTCGGCAATTTTGGGCCTTGAAGCCAAAGCTATTTTTTTTTATTTTTTTTCCAGGTGTCATAACATTTAATTTTTTTTTTAGCAGACATAGCTGTATTATGGATTATTTTTTACGGCAGAGTTGTACTCGTCAGTGGCATGATTTTGGTGTACATATCCCTTTTCAAAGTTTTATTAACTCTTTATGAGGAGACTCTAATATATACTTATCTTGTAAAGTCTTCACATCCAGATGTGTCCGGATCCCAGAATTCCAAACGGCGGAAGTTCACCGACCGCCATATTGGGACACAATTGATGGGTGTCTCAATATGGAAACTGCTGGTGGTACCAGCCTCTTTGCGCGGTACCACCAGCGGAAGACCATCGCACCACACACACTCTGTATACGCCGTACGCACCACACACACTGTATACACCGTATCCACCACACACACTGTATACGCCGTATCCACCACACATACACTGTATACGCCGTATCCACCACACACACTGTATACGCCTTACGCACCACACACACACTGTATACGCCGTATGCACCACACACACTGTATACTCCGTACGCACCACACACACTGTATACTCCGTACGCACCACACACACACTGTATACGCCGTACGCAACACACACACACACACACAATGTATATGCCCTACGCACCACACACACACTGTATACGCCGTACGCACCACACACACACTGTATACGCCGTACGCAGCCTCTTGCGTGGTACCACCAGACAGCAGACAAGGGGGATAGCACATGGGGTAAACAGGTCAAAGAAGAGAGCACAGACGGGAGAAGTCAGCACATGGGAAAGAGTGGATAGGTGGGTGAGCACATGGGGGGAGAAATTCTCAATGCTGCAAAGCCTGCCCCCATCGTGACATTACCGCCCTCCCGATGCGAAAGCATCGGGCCTCCATCTAGTTAGAAATAACAGCAATTCTGTTTTTTATTTTTATATAAATAACCACCATAAATATATTGCATAAAAATTTAGTTCCAATATCAATAGTGAATGTAGATACAGTGGCTTGCGGAAGTATTCAATCCCTTGGCTTTTTACCTATTTTGTTACATTAAAACCTGTATTTAAATATTTTTGTAATCTGATTTCTGTGTGATGCATCAACACTAAATAGTCTAAGTTGGTGAAGTGATATAAATATAGTAATAAATTACATTTATGGACTCAAAAACTAAAAATTGGCATGTGCTTATGTATTCACCCCTTATGTATTCACCCCTAAATCCTCTTTTCGTGCTATATTTGTTTAGTGTTAGGACTTGAAAGCGTGGGGACACTTGACGTGGGTTACAAGCTTGCGTACTTTGGCCAAAATATTAACTAATACCTCACATTTTTATGTGTTTTTTGCACTTTATTTTTCAGGGTACATTTAGGCCCATTTGGTCTTGTAAACTGTGGTGTCTGTTCACATGGGATGCATTTGGATAGCACTGGGCAGCCCGCCTGATCTAAAAGAAGGGCGTCACTAATAAGCTGTTAACCTGGATGTGCATTTCCATTGTGGCATCATACCACCACCAAAAAGAAATGATCACCATAGGGAGGTGCCTACCCCTATGCTGGCCTATTTGCCCCTACCAACCAGCGGAGGTTGGCACCCTAGAACCTGCGCAGTGGCGCCCCCGCTCCACGACAGCTCTCCCTGCTCACCCTATAGGGCCCTATTGTGGCAGGGGTGTGGATAGAGGTTAAACAAGTAGGTGAGAAAGTAGAGAGGTGTCTAAAAATATCTTATTTTCTCAGAATCCATCAGTTGACTTCTTGATATTACTTGATGCTAAATCTGTATAGGCTCTCTTCCCTAAAGATGTCGTCTTCTTCTTGGAGATCTATAATGATACTGTTCCTCCTAAAATATCTTCTTAGGTATTAATCCTGTCTCTAAATATAGCTAGGTTGTACTGGCAACACAATATCTTGATAGAAGTTAAATATTGATACATAAAATCTCTTTTAAACAGAACTTGATAACCCCCTGGGACCAGACAATAAGGGCCCCGTCACACATAGCGACACACCAGCGATCCCGACAACGATATGCACTTGTCAGGATCGCTGGTGTGTCACTACATGATCGCTGGTGAGCTGCCAAACAGGCAGCGATCAGGACGGCGACACTGAGGGTAACGTCGCTTAGTTACCCGCAGTGTACGTTGGATACCAGCGCGCTGCTGCAGGGGAGCTGGTAACGAAGGTATACATCGGGTTTCCAGGCGCCTGGAAACCCGATGTGTACCTTCGTTACCAGCTCCCCTGCAGCAGCGCGCTGGTATCCAATGTACACATCGGGTTTCCAGGCGCCGCTCGGCGCTTGGAAACCCGATGTGTACCTTGGTTACCAGCTGATTGCTGGTCTCCTGCCTGCCACACGCAGCGACGCGTGCTGGCCAGCGGGAGACCAACGATCAAATAAATGTCCAGGACATTCAGTGACTATCAGCGATACCCGGCAGGGGGGCTGATCGTTGCTGTATGTCACACACAGCGATATCGCTGGGGAGATTGCTGTTGCATCACAAAACTAGTGACTCAGCAGCGATCTCGCTAGCGAGATCACTGTGTGTGACGGGGCTTTAGACGTTAACAATCCAGGCTCTATTTGCTTCACTAATATCTATTATGGATTGTTAACCTCTAATTGTCTGGTCCCAGGGGGTTATCAAGTTCTGCTTTAAAAGAGATTTTTTGTATCAATATTTAACTTCTATCAAGAAGAAGACAACACCTTTAGGGAAGAGAGCCTATGCAGATTAAGCATCAAGTAATATTGAGAAGTCAACTGATGGATTCTTAAAAAATAAGATATTTTTAGAGAACTCTCTACTTTCTCACCTACTTTTTTAACCTCTATCCACACTCCTGAAACAATAGGGCCCTATAGGGTGAGCAGGGAGCGGGGGCGCCATTGCGCAGGTTCTAGGGTGCCAACCTTCATGGGTAGGTAGGAACAAGTAGGCCAGCATAGGGGTAGGCACCTCCCTATGGTGATCATTTCTTTTTGGTGGTGGTATGATGCCATATTGATATTAATATTTGTGATTTGTGTATTATTGGTAATAAAGTTTGTTGATTTTACGATTAGTAGGAGTTTACTGTGAGTTGGTTATACAATTTCTCTTACAAGTACAATAAGAAAAAACTGTGAAGCATTTCCATTGTGTGAACAGCGCCACATACAAGTCTTTTTTGTGCAGCAATATGCCAAGCATCCACCCCCTCAATTGGGATTGGTAGGTTAGAAGTGGTTGCTTCATCGGTATTTCTGCACCTGTGTTGCCGCCATCTTAACTACATGGGTCCACTGCATCTTGATAGTGCATTTGTTTGGCGGCCTGGGCAGGTGAGCATCAATGCCTTTTGCTAGTATTTTTTTAATTTTTGGAGGATCTCTAAATCCTCTTTTTGTGTTAGATTTGTGGTCAGATGGGACCAAAATTGGCCACCAATGTAAACGCCATGTTTGGAGCCAAACCAAGACAGCTCATCACCCCAAGAATACCATCCGCATAATGAAACCTGGTGGTGGCAGCTCAATGCTGTGGGGATGTTTTTCAGAAGCAGGGACAGGAAATAATCGTCCGATTCGAGGGGACCATGGATAATACAAAATACAGGGATATACTTGAGCGCAACCTGTTCCAGTCTGTCAGTGATCTGAGACTGGGGTTCACCTTCCAACATGACAATAACCCAAAACATACTGCTTAAGCAACACTCAGGGCTTTAAGGGAAACGTGCAAAAGTTTTAAGGTACTGCCACACTAAACAATCCCGCTAGCGATAGCGATAACGACGCATACTAATGCGATCGCTAGCGGGATTGTTTCTATATCGCTAAGTGCGGCTTAACTTAGCGATATAGTTAACGTCGCTATCGCGGTTAGCGATCTTCTTAGCGATTTAGCGGTACAAAAGTACCGCTAAATCGCTAAGAAAAGGTGCCACACTTAGCGATAATACTTACCCAGCGGGAGCGCCGACGATAAAATAGGGTCCGGAACGATTCCAGCGACGAGCGAGATCACAGCAGGATCTCAGCAGGGAGCTCGTCGCTGGAAGATGCCGCACACAACAACATCGCTAACGGGATCGCTAAATAGTGACGTTTTTTAGCGATCCCGTTAGCGATGTTGTTTAGTGTGGCATACCCTTTAGAGTGGCCTAGTCAAAGCCCAGACGTTAATCCAATTGAGAATATGTGGTCAGACTTGAAGATAAATGGTTTCCTCAGGTGAACAGCAAACTTGAAGGTGCTGGAGTAGTTTTGCCTTGAGGAATGGGCAAAAAGTGGAAAGCTCATAGAGACTTATCTAAAGTGACTTGCAGCTGTAATTGCTACAAAAGGAGGCTCTACAAAGTACTGACTTTATGGGGGGTGAACAGTTATGCACACTGAACTTTTCAGTTATTCTGTCATATTTGTTGTTTGCTTTACAATTAAAAAAAAACAAAAAAAAACAAATGTTCCCAAACCCTCAAAAAGAATAGTGAAATTCCAGGTTGTGACATAGCAAAACATGGAAAATGCTGAGAGGGTGGTTAATACTTTTGCAAGCCATTGTAGGTACCAAACCAACAACGATAGAGGTGGATACTATACAGCACCTATATAATAGCACAAATGACAGCATGGTGACAAAGGTAGAGGAATAATAAAACGCAAACATAACAAAAGTAGATGGCTATAGCAAGTACACTGATATCTTCATAATGCAATTAGTATGGTGAAATATCCAAAACCATCAAGTACCAAGTAGACATGTACTGATGTATGCTCTAACAATTCCAGACCCTGCTTGCTTAAAAAAGAAACTGTGGGCTACTCACTGTCCTCTCGTCCACCAGTGCGTATCCGCAGCAGCTCATGGTGTCAGTTATTGGCTGCACGCCGATAGCTGATCTTAGCGGCTCAGCTCATGTAGACAGAACACCCCGCTCCGAGACACTAAACTCAGTTTGGCTACCGAGCTTTTGGTTTGAGATCAATACTGCTGCCAATAACAGACACTGACAGCAATGGCAGAGACTCAGCGGTGAACCCAGGGAGGATGAGTACAACAGTTTTTGTTCGTTTTATAAAAGAATGCGTCTTAGGCCGTACAATATTTATTTTACTCATTTATATAGGGCCATTAATTGTTGTCAGGAGGTCTTTGGAGTATGGGCGGAACCCGGAGAACCCACGCAAATATACAAACTACTTGCAGATGTTGTGTCTTTGGTGGGATTTGAACCCAGGACCCCAGTGCTGCAAGGTTGCAGTGCTAACCACTGAGCCACCGTGCCACCCAATCATGTACACATCAGTTAAAAATTCCTAGGATGCCATTATGGTAGGCTGGCAGTATAGTACAAATCCTATGACTGTAAGTGTATTACGCTTGCAGATGTTCTATCTGAATAGGGCAACTTTTCAATAGATTCCTTATTATCTTAGAAGTTCTACTCTGTGATCCATAGATAATAGGCCTCTTTTTGAAAGCACATGATAAGCGTAGGAAAAAGTTAGGCCTGGGTCTCACATAGCGATACACCAGCGATCCCGACAACGATATGCACTTGTCAGGATCGCTGGTGTATCGCTACATGATCGCTGCTGAGCTGCCAAACAGGCAGCTCAGGCAGCGATCAGCACAGCGACACTGCGGGTAACGTCGCTTAGTTACCCGCAGTGTACCTTGGATACCAGCGCCCTGATGCAGGGAGCTGGTAACCAAGGTACACATCGGGTTTCCAGGCGCTGCGCGGTGCCTGGAAACCCGCTGTGTACCTTGGTTACCATCTCCCCTGCATCAGGGCGCTGGTATCCAAGGTACACAGCGGGTTTCCAGGCACAGCCCCGCACCTGGAAACCCGCTGTGTACCTTCGTTACCAGCGGATCGCTGGTCTCCCGCCTGTCACACGCAGCGATGCGTGCCTGTCAGCGGGAGACCATCGATCAAAAAAATGTCCAGAACATTCAGCGACGATCAGCGATACCCAGCAGGGGGGCTGATCGTCACTGAATGTCACACACAGCGATATCGCTGGGGAGATCGCTGCTGCGTCACAAAACTAGTGACTCAGCAGAGATCTCGCTAGCGAGATCGCTGTGTGAGACGGGGGCTTTAGGGAAAAAGAGGGCTCAAATAACAATAAAAAGTACTTTGACTACTAGGATCCTACTTTAATGACAATGATTTTTTCTATCAGATAGGACCTCACAAGCACTGTTATTTAACTCATCTCTAGGGTCTAAAGATAAGAACTGAAGAGGGAGACTGGTCTTTAATACTGATGCCTTTCAGAGTGGCTAAAACTTGGTTTACAAGAACCAACCATAGGAAGTAACTGAGCACTGATCAGCATTGACAAGAACCAACCATCGGGAGAAACTGAGCACTGATTAGCGCTCATTTACTCCCGATGGTTGGTTCTTGTAAATGCTGATCAGCCACCGTATTTGCTGGTTGGCGTTCGTTTAATAGCCTGTTTACATAGGCAGACCACTCTTACCAATGTGCACGGAGCCATCTGTAATAGATAACTTAGCACACATGGGCTGCCATTGCTCTTGACAGTACGAGTCCTGTTTACAAAGGAAGGTGCACTGCCAAGCATGATCTTTAGTGCAGCGCAAAAATAATTTCCACCAATAAATGAGCATTTTGCTTGTTCACTAGTAGCCTGTTTAGACTCCTAGGAACACTCGTTTATGATAATCTTGCAATGTAAATGGATCTCTAATTTCCTCAATATATTATCATGTCAGCAATGGACAAAGAACAAATTGAAAGTATAAGAGGTTGTTAATTTTCTGACACTAAAGTATTTATATGTAATACCCGCCATACACATATGATGGGTGTCAGGTTAACGATGCTTGGTGCCCAACACTCATTTCACCAGATGTAAGAGAATGGTCAGCTATAACATAATGAGCAGCCATGATGAACCAGACAGCCATCTTGTGAAAAGTTAGAAACCAAGATTCAACTTTTACAATAGAGCTAATAAAATGTATTTTGTAGAAGTGGATGGAGAATGTAAAATGAGATCATGTCTGTTAGCAAACCTAGCTGATGTGCATAAAGGAAAATTGGATCAATAGGGGAATAGGGTTGACAAGTCGAAGTGGGTGAGAAATGTCACTTAGCCCAGATGATGCAATATGCAGGAAAGAGTCACGATTGTCAAATTGAACAGGCTAGTGTCACTCCCTCCCCCTTCCGAGCAGACTTTCAGGAGGGTATCCTTTGTGCCTATATCGACGGAGCTCGATATTGGCATGAGGGGCACTATGTCACAGGCTTCGCAGTGTGGCTTCCAGCTAAGACACTGCTGCTGCAGTATAAACTCCCCGGTCACTTTTCTGCTCAGAGAGCTGAATTGTAAGCAGCTCTACAGGTCATTCTTGTGTGTACGGAGCCAATGAATATCTTCAGTGACAGTGCATATGTTGTTTCCTCCCTCACCCTGTATCTCAATGTATGGGCCCTGAGGGGGATGGTTGACTCACAGAATAAGCCCTTGCAACATGCAGACATTCTCACACAAATTGAACAGCGGGGCAAAGAATTCCCATATTTATGGTCCTTCTGTAAAATTAAAGGGCACCAGAGGCTGACTCCTGATCCCCACATCCTTGGCAATGCATATGTAGACCACACAGCCAAGGAAGCTGCCCTTATGGGCGATGACAAATATCCCCAAGAAGTCATCGCTGCAGTCACTAAAAAACCCTGAGAACCCTCCCTCGCTTTTTCACCTCTTCAAGATCTTGTAAAGGCACAGGAGAAGGATGGAGACTCATCCCTGTTCAATTCCATTGAGTCCATACCCATAGAGGGGGAGTGTCTGTACTACAAAAGGGTTAATGACAGGCTAGTGCCTTACATCCCAACAATGATTAAGCCTTTGCTCAAATTTAACCATTCAGTTTTTGCTCATCCAGGACCAGAGGCTCTATTACAGCTTGTCCAACAAAAAATGTGGCATCCCCAATTAAGAGCTTTGTGCCAAGAGATGCATGATGAATGCCTTATATGTTTACAGAATAATCCTAAAGGTAAAGGCAAGCCCCATCTCCGCAGAATACAAGTAGCGGAGGGACCCTGGCAGTCCATCCAAATTGATTTCATTGGTCCCTTCCCCCCTGCTAAAGTAGGTTTCCGATATGCCCTAGTTCTGGTGGACGTCTTCTCAAAATGGGTAGAGGCGCTTCCAGCCACTAACAATACTGCCCTTACCATGGCCAAACTTTTGTGGAAAAATGTGTTTACACATTGGGGTTTCCCTAAAATCATTGAAAGTGACAATGGCCCTCACTTTGTGGGTCAGGTTATGAAGCACCTCTGTGCTCTGCTGGGGATCCAGCAGCGGTTTCATGTCCCCTATCATCCACAATCTGCAGGGATGGTAGAACGCATGAACAGGACCCTGAAGTCAAAATTGTCTAAAATGATCCAAGAAAAAGGTAATGATTGGGTTAATCATTTACCGGCTATCCTGTTAGCCATCCGTGCTGTAGCATCCAAATCCACCGTTATTTCACCATTTGAATTAATGACCGGAAGACAGACGCCTGTTCAGTTGCCAAGTGACATTGTACTTCCTAGCCCGCAACAAGCCGTAGTACAGAGGGATCAATGGTTACAGCAGGTGCAGGAGCACATTACACACCTTCAACAGTACGCTGCTTTCCAAATGGCAAAGAATTGTGCCGACCCTACTGACAAATCTTACGAGTCTAAATTTGTAATAGGAGCTCAGGTCATGGTAAAAAAATTCAGGAAAATAGGACCCTGGGAAGCTAACTGGGAGGGTCCCTTTGTGGTCACTCAGATCATACAGGTCCTTCTCAAAAAATTAGCATATAGTGCTAA
>VIAB01015398.1:50261-63506 GCA_009801035.1 Oophaga pumilio | reverse complement strand
GATATTTTTCGATACCGAGCAGTATCGCTCAACACTAGTTATACGTCGTGACAGTGATCTCGCTTAGTGTGACAGTACCTTAAGAAGACCTAACTATAACATTGCTACACTGCTGGCCAGGTTTGCATTTGACTCTTTGTAGATTACAACTCTGTTACTCCCCTTGCCATTATCTCAAAACCTTGCCAGGATAGTTTCCATTGCTCCATTTGGATCTCATTCACCAGGACCAAGCTCTTCAAGCATCCACCTCACCAGATGAGACATAACATCTGCTCGTATTTAAAGAGGAGGATTCCTTCTATGACATTCATTTACCCTATTAGACTGTATGAATAGTGGTTGTCTGCTGTATGAATAGTGATTGTCTTGACAGGACAATCCCTTTAAAAAAAAAATTTTTATCCAGTATATGCAAATAATATTTCTTCTGTTCAGTATGCACAATCTCCAACATAAGCTAAGCATGCAGTATAAATAATAAGAAACTGTCCTTAGAAAGAGATAATAGAACCATTGAGTGCAGCACAAAGGAGCGCACACAAGGTGACCACACAAAACAAATGACCCACAGATGAAAACACAGGAGTATAATATAGATAAAGCGTTAATTAGACCCGCTGTTAAATTGACAGCCTTTGATTTATTTACAGGAAGGAAACTCAGCAGCATACATGATTAAATGACATATAAAATGGAAACACCTAGTGCAAACAACAAAGTGCTGGAGATCGGATAAGATGGGAGACACATTTATGAAATCAACAAATTTTCTTGCATTTAACAAAATAGGTCAAGCTGCAGAGACAGTATTTTTAGCATTTCACTTAGTCTTTTATCTACATCTACTTCCACTATAATTTGTTTAGCAAAGTAAAGTATTTATAACCTTTTTTTCTATGTTAAAAGATTGTCCTGAAAATGTGATAAAAGATATTCAAAGTCGCAGATATCTGTATTTAATGTGCCAAAGATCTAAGCTCATCCATCTGCGCGAGTGTTGAGAGCAGATTATAGCATGTCACTGGTGTTCAACTGTTCACTCGTTGCAAAGGATAATTCAGTTTTAGTTCTCTCAGACTGCAGCGTGTTGTAACATCATGAGTCTGGATATGATAATACTATATTACAAATACACACATGGTCAAAATTATTGGTAACCCTCGCCTCGTTTAATGACAGAAAAACCCACAATGAGGACAGAAATAGCTTGAATCTTACAAAAGTAATCATAAATCAAAAATCTATGAAAATGAACAAATGAAAGTCAGACATTGCTTTTCAACCATGCTTTCACAGCATTAAAAAAAAACAAAAAAAAACTCATGACTGGACTGAAATGATGGTACCCCTGAAAATAATGTGACAAAAGGGACATGTTAAATCAAGGTGTGTCCACTAATTAGCATCACATGTGTCTACAATCTTGGAATCAGTAAGTGGGCCTGTATAGAGGGCTACAGATACTCACTATGCTGTTTGGTGACATGTTGGGTATCACACTGAACATGGACAAGAGGAAGTGAAGCAAAGAGTTGTCTCAGGAGATTAGAAAGAAAATTATAGCCAAACATGTTAAAGGTTTAAGTTATAAGACAATCTCCGAGCAGCTTGATGTTCCTGTGACTACAGTTGCACATATTATTCAGAAATTTAAGCTTCATGGGACTGTAGCCAACCTCCCTGGATGTGGCCGCAGGAGGAAAATTAATGACAAATCAAAGATACGGATAATATGAATGGTAACAAAAGAGTCCAGAAAAACTTCTAAACATATTAAAAGTGAACTTCAAGCTCAAGGAATATCAGTGTCAGATCACACCATCCATCAGTGTATGAGCCAAAGTGGATTTCATGGGAGACGACCAAGGAGGACACCATTGTTAAAAAAAATCATTAAAAAGCCAGACTGGAATTAGCCAAACTACATGTTAACTAGCGACAACGCTTCTGGGAGAATGTCCAATGGAAAAATGGAACTTTTTGGCAAGGCACATCAGCTCTATGTTCACAGACGGAAAAATAAGCATATCAAGAAAAGAACACTGTCCCTACTGTGAAACATGGAGGAGGCTCTGTTATGTTCTGCGGCTGCTTTTCTGTATCTGGCACAGGGTGTCTAGAATCTGTGCAGTGTTTCAATACTATCAAGGGATTCTAGAGAGAAATGTGCTGCCCAGTGTCAGAAAGTCTCAGTCGCAGGTCATGGGTCTTGCAACAGAATAATGACCCAAAACACACAGTTAAAACACCCAAGAATGGCTAAGAGGAAAACATTGGACTATTCTGAAGTGACCTTCTATAAGCCTTGACCTAAATCATATTTTTCATCTTTGGAAAGAGCTGAAGCATGCCATCTGGAAAAGGCAACCTTCAAACACAAGACAACTGGACCAGTTTGCTCTTGAGGAGTGGGACAAAATACCTGTCGAGAGGTGCAGAAGTCTCATTGAGAGTTTCAGTAAACGTTTGATGGCAGTGATTGCCTCAAAAGGTTGTGCAACAAAATATTAAGTTAAGGGTACATCAATTCTGTCCAGGACTATTTCATGAGTTTTATTTTTTTTTAAATTCGGTGGAAGTATGGTTGAAAAGAAATGTCTGACTTTCATTTGTTCATTTACATAGATTTTTGATTTATTATTACTGTCATATTCAAACTATTTCTGTCACCATTGTGGGTTTTTCTGTCATTAAACGAGGGGTACCAACAATTTTGACCATGTGTGTTTGATATGGTACACATGTTCTGCATTTCTAGGCCATACGGTATATGCCTTTGTCTGACTATGGCTGGCAGTCAATACAACCCTTTTTACGGGAGAAAACTGCGACTCAAGGAGGTACAAAGAGGTGGCACCAGGTGCTACTCCATGGCTTATCTACAGAATGTGGCAGCTGACCCCCTACAGCGGGTAAGCTGCTAAGACCCAAAGGAGGGATGAAAAAAGCAGGCAGGCACTGTAAGGACTCTGGAACCATGGCTGCAGATGGGACCGGCTGAGGAACAGAAAAGCACTGGCAGGTGCGGGCTGGACCGGGTGTTAGACAGATGGGTGCTGGCAGGTGCAATCTGGACTGGCTGATGGACAGAAAAGCGCAGACAGGTATGAGCAGACAGGCACACACAGGTAAGAGCAGACGGGAACAGGGTAGACAAGCAGACAGACAGACCTGGGGAACCTGACAACTAGCAAGCATGCAAGGTAAAACTAACAACGTAGCTCAGCACCTCCATATTGGAAGAGAAGCCTTAAATAGAAGGTGTCGCCTAGCTATAGGTTGAGAATACCTTAGGTTGATGCTCCCTTTAAGAGGGAGGGAGAGCGCGAGTGTGACCTCTAAGCATAGTTCCCGGTCCTACAACTGAACCTTGGTGGACACCGACACATAGGGGGCGAGATGAGGAGGTGGTGTGTGAGTTGGAGACACTGAATGTCCTGTCTGTTAGGTACGAGGAGATCCAACAAAGGGCCAAGTCTGTAATGTCAACAGATCAGAAAGTCTGTAGTAAGAGGGAATGGTCCACTGTGTCAAAGACAGATGTCAGGTCCAGGAGAAGGAGGAGGACAAAGTCGCGTCACTTTAATTTGGCAGATAGTAGGTCGTTGGTGACTTTAGTCAGGGCAGTTTCAGTGGAATGGTGCGATCTGAAGTCAGATTGTATGCGGTCAAAGAGGAAGCAAGAGGAGAGGTGGGAGGACAGTTCAAAATGGATATGTTGTTCCAGTAGTTTGGTGGCATAGCGAAGAAATGAGGGGCTTTTTGAGGATGGGTGTGATACAAGTATGTTTCAATCAGGATGGAAGAAACCAGTTGTTAGTGACAGGTTGAAGAGGTGGGTTATGCTTGTGATGAAGACTGTTGTAAAGTTTGGAATGAGGTGGGAGGTTATTGTGTCAAGTTCAAAGGTGGTGAGGCAAAGTATTCAGCTGAGATGAGAGGAGAGTGAGGGGGAACTGGTGGATGCAGGAAAGAATTGAAAGTACTGAATAGCTGTTTAGGGTTGTGAGACAGTTGTGATATGAGGAATGAGAAGCCGGTTTGTTTTGCTGCAATCAGAATTTGCACAGCATTTTTATAACTTCTGTTACTGGATGGGCAACTCCGCTCCCTTTCTTTGGCAGCCGTACAATAGTACGCTTTATAGATGAGGGCCAGAAAGAACATGTGCTCCAGTAGATGGCAAGCGCTCCACCAAGTGGCCTCTGCTCCTTTTTCTCCACCTTAACATCACACACAATACAGTCCTCAGTGGTGGCACCCCAATTAACCTTTTTTCCTCACATCACAACTCTCCAAGTGCCCAACTAACTGTTGGGAACGACAGATGACAGTCTTCAGATCTCTTCACACATTGTAAGCCAACAGAATCAAGAGGAGGAAATCATCTGCACCGATGGCCAATTTTTTTCTGACTTAGATGTATGGCCAGATGAAGTTTTGTTGAGCATTAACCAAATTCTCTTCAACAGATGTTAACCCCGTTGGGTGAAGGTGATCCATTTGTGACGAGACTCAAATATTTGAGGCACCCACAGACTGTACTGTGCTGTCAAGGCAGGAAGATGAGGAGGGTGACTCTCAGAGCGAGGAGTGGGAGAACAGAGAGGATGACAATGAGGTAGTAGATCACACTTGGTGTAAACCCAGAGGCATGCAGCTGAGTAGCTCAGAAAAGGAGGAGGAAGAGGAAGATGAGGAGGATACACAGACACAGAGTTATGCAACCATGACAACCAATGCATCCTGAGGCACAGCTCTGGCATTGGACAGCAGCATTTGCGGTTCTAGCTTGGGTCTTTTTTCAGATTGGCAAAAATCTAAAAAATCATGTTATCTGTCAACTTTTTTAAAAGCAACCTAGTAGAGTAAAAAAAATTAAATAATTTCAGTACTACATGCATGGCCTGGCACATGCGTGATCAACATGCGTTAATCTGGGAATGTCATTGTGCTAAAATGCAGAGTAGCGGGTCTCGCCAGCCACCGTCCACCCTATCAAATGCATCTTCTGATTCTTCCTCCTCCCTCACCGTGGCAAGTGTTGTCACACAGGTCTCTGGCCGAAGAACCTCCACTTGTTTACACCCTACTGTTGGGCTGATTGATAGCCTGTCAGCTGATACAGAATTGGACATGCCTGCTGTTTTTGACTGATATTACATACCAAGCACACTTCATCTTTCTCTATCCACCGTAACATCCCCCCCTGCACCTCTCTTACACTCCAGCAGCTTGTCGTGTTCACCCTACTCCACCTTGTGTCGGTACAGCAGCAAACCCTCGTTTCTGCAGTTGTGCTCACATAAAAGATTCTTCACTCCTACACATGGCACAGTTAACAGTTTGAATTTCACTATCTTCAATCTACTATTAATAATAAACATTATTTATATATCACAAACACATTATGCATAGCTTTACGAGTCAACAGTTCATATAAAACATTCAAAAGTTACCAAGTTTAAGATAATCAAACAGTTAAAGCAAAAATTATGACGACTCTGCTCTTCAGAGCTTACAATTTACAATGAGGTGGGGGTGACACTAATTACAGGTGCTTATTTACAATGATGGTACATCTATCTTGAGGAAATGGGGGATAGATAAAGGCTGCATGAGCCTTTTGGGTACGGTTGAGTTTGATGGTGAATTATGTTCAGGGAAGTAGAGAATAAGCTATATATAAAAAAAGGCCTTTGATTAGTGAACGTGATAGGCCACCCTAAACAGATGTACTTTTATGGAGCACCTAAAAATGTCTAAATTGTGGTTATATTCCTAGTTTCATGGGGGAGGTGAGCCATCTAGGTAGGAGACTGAACTGAACCTGACAAAGTCCAGATCAGGGGTGTTACCGTCTTTGTGTGTCTCAGAGTTTGAAAATTGTGAGAGGCCACGTGAATTGACTAGAGATAGAAGCTGGGATGCAGTTGGAAAGGTGTGGCTGTTGAAGTCTCATAGTTGAAGTCTCAGGGTTGTCAATTCTGAGGACATGAAGTGTGGCCGCAACGCATAAAAGTGGTCAAGGAAGTGGGTGGGTAAGCCTGGGGGCCGGTATATGACTGCTACTCTGAGGGAGAGGGGATGGAACACCCTGATGGTGTGAACCTCAAAAGAATGGTGTCCAATCGGCCTGCTTATTTATTGGGTTTAAAACAGGATTGTTGTTGGCAGCGAGGAGTGTAGGGTTATCGTGGAGTTAGCAGTGATCGTACAGCTGGATATATGCATATTCCATGTGTTGTAATCTGGTCGTGGATAAGCGGTACACTCACTATTACTTTTATGAGAACTAATTATTGTGAACAGCCTGCGGCCTCCTCGGATTATTCGTGGCCCAATCGTGTCATTGTCTGGACGATAGGGGTCAGCTGAGAGCTATTCACTATTAAGATCATAGCTCTTGTTTCTGTATGACTCATGCCCTGTGATCTCTGTGATTATTGCAAGGCCACTCCAAGCTGTTGGCCACAGAAATGCAGCCTATACGCCTCCAGACACTATTACTTCTGTAAGAAAGATGTGCCTGCGCTACAGCAACAAGTCGCAGACAACATCACCTGTTCCATGAAAAATTCTATGTCTGCCAGGGTGCATTTCAACAATGACACCTGGATGAGCAAGCATGGACACGGGAATTACAGCTGGATGATTGGGCACAGGGTGTCTCTGGTGGCTGTAGGGGCAGTTGGGCATACTTCCTTTCACGAAACCCGACTCGACCCTCCCGGAGGCAAAGTCGCTCATCTCTACTAAACTGCTAAACAGCTATGGTTGTAGAACTAACCCACTACACACCATACAATGATCATACAGATCAGTGGCGTCCCGTGAATAGAGCAGACTAAGCAGCTGCTATGGGGCCCAGACAGGTGAGGGGGCCCACGACGAGGGGGCCCACGACGGCCGCTGTCGTTTGGCAGCTGTGCTGTGCTGACACAGTACTATCTCCTTTAATTAAATATAAGCAATGACTGCCGGACACTGTAAACCACCTTGAAGGTCCCCTTTCCTTGTTGTTTCCTTGTCAGCAGTTGTCTTAAGTCTCTGGCTGCATTTGCATAAGAAAGCCAGCCTGCAGCCAGAGATCAACACGTGCCTCACAGGAAGCAGGAAACATTCATAAGTTTCACTCAGGGAAGAGATACACAAGAAGGTGAGTCCTGCTGGCTGGGGTATGGGGTGGATTTTTTTGTTGAATGTGTCCCCTCACTGTGCTGGCACTTTACATTTACAATGGCTCTGGCTCCACTTTGCACCTTAGGGAGGGGGGCCCGGCTGCACGCACTGTGGAGGGTGTAGGGGGCCCTGCATGCACTGCAGGTGTGTGTGTGAGTGTGTATATATATATATATATATACACACCACTGAGCCACCAATGATTTATTCTGCCTTGCTAAATGTCTGTGTTATATATATTGACAATCAATCAGCTACTTGTTAGCCAATAGCTGATAGCCCATTTTGGCATTTCTTATGCTCACAGCTACAGGATCAGGATGATCAATATAGATTGTTTTGTGTGCATAGATTATTATTGTTCTCAGCAGCACATACTGGTTACAAAGAAGGATGTGTTACTGAGTGGGATTATTTTTAAGCCAGATTGAAAATCATTTTAGTCAATAATTGTTTTGTTCATTGTTTGGGTGATTGGCTGTCTGTTTACACTGATTATTGGGCAATAAGCAGTTCTAGCCAGTTTGACCTATAACATGCATGCCTGGAGTTAAGCGCACGTGTTGATTTTTTTTTTCTTTTTTTTTTTTTGGGGGGGGCCCCATTCAGACTTTTGCTATGGGGCCCCATGATTTCTATGTACGCCCCTGATACAGATCCAAAGCTGTGGACAGCTATCCATGCTGAGGTTGAGCAATAGCTACCTACACTCAACCTGGAGCCAGGTAAGGTCATGTGCGATAAAGATGCAAACTTGGTGGCGGCCACACGCCGGGCCAACCTTACACACATGCCTTTCATGGCTCGCATCCTCAACCTAATGGTAAAGCAATTCCTACGCTACCGTCCCAGCATGAATGCACTGCTGTAGAAAACACTGTCGTTTTGTGTTCACTTTCACCATTCCACTTAAGTTGGTATAGAGATCTTTCGGACTACCGATTGATATGCGAAGTGATCACACTGTGGAATTCAACTCTGCACATGTTGCAGCGACTATAGCAGTAGCACTAAGACCTGGTGCAGTATGACATTTTACATAGCCTGGCGCATCGCAGTACAGACATGGTGCAATTCACACTTGCGTAGCGGACATAGATGAAAGACCTCTGCACCCTTCGGCATGTTTTGCTGCTAAGATGGTTAGCGGTGACGAGGCCATCATCAGCATCACTATTACAGTCATCTAAATGCTGGACCACACTTTAAATAGTCTGGGTGAGGAGATCGAGGTGGTCCCGGGGGAAGAAGAAGAAGCAGAGGATACCTTTAGGGTTAACAATATCTCTAAGTTCAGGTCTGTCGAGTCACAGACGATTGCCATGGGAGGAACAAATGGAGGAGGAAGAAATGGAGAAGGACCATGAAAAGGACGAAAGAAAAGAGGTGATGGACATGCACCAGTTAGGAGATGAAGAGGTTCCCTCTCTGTTGTCCATGGTTGTCACAAAGGAATGGAGGAAGAAAGATTGAGTGTTATCCCGCCACCAACACACTATGGAGTTGGACCTCATGAAAGAGACCAACCCATGTGCGCCTTCTTGCAGCACTATCTGCAACATGATAGTTATGATTTGAAATAATGCTGACTTCTGGGTGCCAGTGTGTCCTATCCATGATACAAAAATACATTTTGCCATTTGCCTCCCCCCCTGAAAAAGGGACGAGCCCATTCTGCAGTATCAAAATATGCTTGAACACAATCTCGACAGTGGTTTTCCCCAAGACAGCATTGACGCATACAGTTTGCATCGCAGTGATAGGCTTCCAACCATAGAAACGTTGAGTCATCAAACCAAAAACATTAACAGCCTTGCAGCGCTGGAGTCCTGTGTTCCAACTCCACCAAGGACAGCATCTGCAAAGAGTTTGTATGTTCTAACCGTGTATGCAAGGGTTTCCTCCCAGTACTTATTTTTCTACCTACACTCCAAAGACATACAGATAGTAAATTTCGATTGTGAGTCCCAATTGTGACAGTGGCAGTAATGTCTATAAATATCTGTAAAGTGAATGTTGAATTACTGGCGCTGCATAAGTGATAAAAAAACATTTGAAATTGATGATCAGTCACACTAAGCTGGCACAAATATCAGTCTTGTAGATTACTATTGTCAGAAAAATGTAAAAATAGTGACACGTGTAGTTCACTCAATGGGTGTGGAGGACTGCCGGTCTCAGAGGCCTACTGCTAAAGTCAACACAAATAAAGGAGACTCAACCAGGAGTGTACCAATTTAAAAAAATTTTTGACAGAAACCAACAAAGTGACATCAATTTCACCACAGTAGAAATAGTATAATAGGGACGGACAAATCTTGCACAACAGCCAACCCAGCAGATGGACACCCAACCCGGATTGTTCACATTTCCAAAAATTAGTGTCAAACATCAACAAAGTGGCATCAATTTTATCACAGTAGAAATAGTATAATAGGGACCAACAGGTCTTCCACTACACCCAACTCCGCAGATGGACAGTTGGACAGTTGGACACTCACATTTCAAACAACTAGTGGCAGACACCACCAAAGTGGCATAAATAGTATAATGGTGAGCGACATCTCTTCCTCTACAGCCAACCCAACAGATGTACACCCAATCAAGAGTGCACAGATTTCCAAAAAATTTGTTGGAGATGCCAACAAAGTGGTATCAATTTCAAGAGAGTATAAATAGTATAAATAGCATAATAAGGACCGACGCATCTTCCACTACAGCTAATCCAGCAAATGGACACCCAAACAAGAGTGTACACATTTCCAAAAATCAGTGGCAGACACCAATAAAGGCCTCAATTTCACCACCTACCCCATTTAGATGTCGAACACCGAGCCTAATCCCCCTTCCACCACGACCTCGCTTTTTCCCAGTCATGTTGCTCAGGTGCTATGAGCAAAGTATTAGCAACTAAAGATTAGATTTTTTACTCTGCACCACCCCTGCACAGCTTAATTTCAGTGGCACTAAATGAGAAGGTAAAATATGGGGTGCTGAATCGAGTTAGTCATAGAAAAAAAAATTTCTGAGTGGATGAAGCCTGTATGACAAAGAAGATGTGCTCCAAACAATTTAAAGCTGAGATCTCTCATACTGTATGACTTTAGTAACAGAAGAATTTTTGGAGGCCTGTCAATAAGGCCTGTATAAGATTGAGTAGATGCTCCAAACAATTTAAAAGTGACATGTCCCCTACTGTATGACGTTAGTAACAGAAGAATTTTTTTGGGCGGGAATGGGAAAAACAGGATCAATAACAGGGCGGCTATGGGAAGTACAAGATCCAGAATCCAGCCTACAACTATTACTCATCTATCCAACACCATTACCAGAGAGCATTTGATGCTTGTCAGAAGATAGATGTAACAGATGCATGTCTCAAGCTAGGTATAAAGATGCCCGTGAGAAATTGGATGCCAAAAAAGCACATAATCTAGAAGATAGGCTCAAAACAATTTCAAACTCAGATCTCGGCTGCTGTATCACGTTTGTAAAAAAATAAAATTACCATAATTAATTTTAATGTGCAACAGCTGTGCACACAGAACAATTTCAATGCCACTAAATGAAAAGGTTGGATATAATGGGCTGTATCACGTTTATCAACAGAAAAATAATATTTTAATGTGCTTGGGGTCTGCAGACAGCTTCATATCACCGCTACAAAATGACAATGTGGGATACGGCGGGCTGTATCACATTCAGCAACAGAAAAAATTAGATATTTTTTAATGCACGTTAGGTCTGCAGACAGGTTCATATCACCACCACAACATGACAATGTGGGGTACAGCGGGCTGTATCACATTCATCAACAGAAAAAATTTGAATTTTTTTTAATGCGCGTTAGGTCTGCAGACAGGTTCATATCACTGCCACAACATGACAACGTGGGATATACACATCTGGTCAAAATTATAGGTACCCCTCTTTTAATGAGAGAAAAAAACACAATGGTGACAGAAATAACTTGAATCTGACAAAAGTAATAACAAATAAAAAATCTATGAAAATGAACAAATGAAAGTCAGACATTGCTTCTCTACCATGCTTCCACAGAATTTAAAAAAAAAATAAAACTCATGAAATAGGCCTGGACAGAAATGATGTACCCTTAACTTAATATTTTGTTGCACAACCTTTTGAGGCAATCACTGCAATCAAATGTTTACTGTAACTCTCAATGAGACTTCTGCACCTCTTGACAGGTTTTTTTGGCCCACTACTCAAGAGCAAACTGCTCCAGTTTTCTCTTGTTTGAAGGTTGCCTTTTCCAGATAGCATGTTTTAGCTCTTTCCAAAGATGCTCAATAGGATTTAGGTCAGGGCTCAAAGAAGGCCACTTCAGAATAGTCCAATGTTTTCCTTTTAGCCATTCTTGGGTGTTTTTAGCTGTGTGTTTTGGGTCATTATCCTCTTGCAAGACCCATGACCTGCGATTGAGACCAAGCTTTCTGACAGTGGGCAGCACATTTCTCTCTAGAATCCCTTGAAAGTCTTCAGATTTCATTGTTCTCTGCACAGATTCTAGACACCCTGTGCCAGATGCAGCAAAGCAGCCCCAGAACATAACAGAGCCTCCTCCATGCTTCACAGTAGGGACAGTGTTCTTTTCTTGATATGCTTAATAGAGCTGATGTGCCTTGCCAAAAAGTTTCATTTTTGTCTCAAATGTCCATAGGACATTCTCGCAGAAGCTTTGTGGCTTGTCAACATGTAGTTTGGCGAATTTCAGTCTGGCTTTTTTATGATTTTTTTCAACAATGGTGTCCTCCTTGGTCGTCTCCCATGAAGTCTACTTTGGCTCGTACAACGACGGATGGTGCAATCTGACACTGATGTTCCTTGAGTTTGAAATTCATCTTTAATATGTTTAGAAGTTTTTCTGGGCTCCTTTGTTACCATTCGTATTATCTGTCTCTGTAGTTACAGGAACATCAAGCTGCTTGGAGATGGTCTTATAATTTTTACCTTTAACATGTTTGTCTATAATTTTCTTTCTAATCTCCCGAGACAACTCTTTCCTTCGCTTCCTTTGGTCCATCTTGAGTGTGATACACACCATGTCACCAAATAGCACAGTGAGTATCTGTAGCCCTCTATACAGGCTCACTCACTGATTCCAAGTTTGTAGACACCTGTGATGCTAATTAGTGGACAAACCTTGATTTAACATGTCCCTTTTGTTACATTATTTTCAGGGGTGGCATCATTTCTTTCTAGGCCTATTTCATGAGTTTTATTTTTTAAAAAAATTCTGTGGAATTATAGTTGAAAAGCAGTGTCTGACTTTCATTTGTTCATTTTCATAGATTTTTGATTTATTATTACTTTTTTCAGATTCAAATCATTTCTGTCACCATTGTGGGTTTTTCTGTCATTAAACGAGGGGTTCCAACAATTTTGACCATGTGTGTAGCAGGCTGTTTCACATTTAGCAACAGAAAAAAATATACTTTTTTTTAATGTGCCTTAGGTCTGCAGACAGTTTCATATCACCACAGCACTAAATGACAAGGTGGGATACTGCAGGCTTTTTCACATTTAGCTATTCTAAAAATATTATTTAGAATGCTATAGTTGTGCATGGAGCACAAAAGAAGCAGTAAACAACACATTTCTAGGACATGTGCCCTGCTGGCTTTGTCTGTGGACCTCAGTTATGGCCCCCCCCCCCCAAAAAAAAAATTCCGGAAAGTAAATTTTACAGCCACACATCCACATTGTACACTATCTAGCTACACTATATGACTGATAAGCAACCACCTATCTAACTAGCTAAGATGTGGGATACAGCAGGCTTTTTCACATTTAGCTACTGAAAAAATATTATTTTGAATGCTATAATCGTGCATAGAGCACAATAGAAGTAGTGCACAACACACTTGTAGGACATGTGCCCTGCTGGCTTTGTCTATGAACCTCAGTAATGGCCCCAAAAAAAAAATTCCGGAAGGTAAATTTTACATTCACAAAGGACACAATCTAGCTACACTATCTGACTGATATACAACGGCCTAACTACCGTATATACCCATGTATAAGCCGAGATTTTCAGCC
>VIAB01015396.1:13522-23872 GCA_009801035.1 Oophaga pumilio | reverse complement strand
TTTGGCACTACCAGCAGATTCACCACCACCACCATCAGTACCAGGTGGCCCCCCACGTCCACTGCCTCTTCCACCATACTTCCTCATGTTTGTGGAAATGTACCCTAAATACCAGCAGATGTATGGTACTGTATCAGAAGCGTACAGCTGTATTCGGTGAAGGTGAAAAATTTTAATCTCCATATATTTTTGCGGAGTAACAGACAGATTCTCACAGGCTCAGTATGGATCACACCAGAATATAAAAAGCACAAAACTGTATCAGAATCATACAGCCGTATACAGTGCTGGGGTAATTTTAAATCTTCGTATATATTTCAGGAATAACACACAGATGCTCACAGGCTCTGTATGGAGTAGACCCGAATATGAAAAGCATAAAAAGTGTACTGTATCAGTAGCGTACAGCTGTATAAAGTGTGGGTAATTTTAAATCTCCGTATATATTTCAGGAGTAACACACACACACTCACAGGCTCAGTATGTATTACACCAGAATGTGAAAAGCAGAAAAAGTGTACTGTATCAGTAGCGTACAGCTGTATACAGTGTTAGGGGTAATTTTAAATCTCCGTTTATATATTTCAGGAGTAACACACAGATGCTCACAGGCTCAGTATGGAGTAGACCAGAATATGAAAAGCATAAAAAGTGGACTGTATCAGTAGCATACAGCTGTATACAGTGTTGGGGTAATTTTAAATCTCTGTATATATTTCAGGACTAACACACAGACGCTCTCTCAGTATGGATTTGACCGTAATACAGAAGGGAGAAAAACGGTACTGTATCAGAAGATACCAGCTGTATACGTTTTTTGGGAAAATTTAAATCTCCGTATATATTTCTGTAGTCACACACAGAAGCTCTCTCAGTATGGATTTGACCATAATACACAAGGCAGAAAAACGGTACTGTTTCAGAAGATACCAGCTGTATACAGTTTTGGGGACAATTGAAATCTCTGTATATATTTCCAGAGTCACAAACAGATAGTCAGCATGTATTTGTCCGTGATACCAGCCGGTACACTGTAGTGTGTGAGGAGTGTATGGCTCTATACGGTGTGGGAACAAATGAACGCTCAGTAACTGCAGAAAAAATGAAGAAAGTTATTAGTGCTGTGTAGGTGCTGTGTTAAAAAGCACTCTGCACAGCAGTTTAAACACAGCAATACAGCTAGCAGGCAGCCTAATAATCAGCTCTTCTGCTGCACACAATAAATTCCTCCCCTGGCACTGGCAGGCAGCATAATAACCAGCTCTGCTGCTGCACGCAAGAAAATCCTCCCGTCACTGCACACTAACTGTACAGCTAATCGTTATCAGCACAAGCACAGAATTAGTTTTTTTTCCTGCCTAACGCTCTCCCTACTGAGAACCAGTGGCAGCAACCTCTCCCTACTGTTAAGATCAGCAGAAGTAAAATGGCGGTCGGTGCTTAGGGCTTTTATAGGCACTGTGACGCCACACAAAGCAAGCCAATCACTGCAATGCCCTTCTCTAAGATGGTGGTGGCCGCTGCCCATGTCATCGAGTTGCCCACAGTGTGCGTCCTTGATCATTGGCTGAGAAAAGGCCCTTCAAGCAGTATGCGAAAACCGACTTTGGCGATCGGGTCGCCGAACCCATGGCCGACCTCACGTTATGGTCGGGTTTCGCTCGGCGAAACCGGACTTTGGCGAAAGCCGGTGTTTTTTTAATCTGACTGACCTGTTTCGCTCAACTCTATTGAAGACGTGAGCATTCTCCATAATATCTGAGAATAACTTTAAATTAACACATGATCCACAGTAGACGGTGCCATCCGTGGATAAGAAGTGAAAAACATGCTAGTTTTACTTAAAATAAAATAAAATTATTTTATTGACAATATTTTAAAAATAGTAAACATAGAAGTACGGGAGATTCCAAAAAAGAAAGGTCCGGGAATAGAGCAACCGTATAGCCAAACAGGGGTTAACCTTAAACTGTTATATAACCTTATAATAAAAGAGATGAGCTCAAAAAAAGCTTCAAAGGATAAAGATGCACAAATGTGTCGATAGTATTAATTAATGACCAGCCATAATGTGGTGTTGTATAACACAAAAGAATAACTAAATGTGGATTGGATTGTAATCCACAAAGATGAAATAGCTTGGTACAATGTAGTGGAAAATGCAAAGGACCACTTAAAAAGCCTCCTATGTAATGGTCATTGTGCAAAAAGGAAAATTTATAAATGCAGGGACATTTACCTCAGAGGTGTATCCTCAAAGCCAAATAAAGAAATAAGCACATGGTGCTTTAAAACACATAACATTATAGAGGAGATCAAAAAATATATGTATATCCAAGCTAATGTAGTGTTATACAGCACAAAAATATGCCTACTTTAACATATAAAGTGAACCAGTGCAAAAATGGAACAAAAGTTATACTGACCCTATATAATGGCGAATGTTATATCAGAAAGCCACCTGCATAGTCTCCTATATGACATTTGCTGTGGAGATTACCCACATATGCAGTCATACATAATATCCAGACATTTAGCCCTCAGGCTTGCTTAAAAGGAAAAACTAAATGTATATGCCGATTACTTTCAGCGCTGGGACTAGAGCTCCGCAGATCTCCCACCTCGCATACAGCCCCTTTGCTACTTCCTACATTTGTGGTATTGGTCCCGCAGCAGTAAGTAATCGGCAGATACATTCAGTTTTTCCTTTTAAGCAAGCCTGAGGGCTAAATGTCTGGATATTATGTATGACTGCATATGTGGGTAATCTGCACAGCAAATGTCATACAGGAGACTATGCAGGTGGCTTTCTGATATAACATTCGCCGTTATATAGGGTCAGTATAACTTTTGTTCCATTTTTGCACTGGTTCACTTTATATGTTAAAGTAGGCAGCTGTATCCATATTTTTGTGCTGTATAACACTACATTAGCTTGGATATACATATTTTTTTTAATCTCCTCTATAATGTTATGTGTGTTTTAAAGCACCATGTGCTTATTTCTTTATTTGGCTTTGAGGATACACCTCTGAGGTAAATGTCCCTGCATTTATTAATTTTCCTTTTTGCACACTGACCATTACATAGGAGGCTTTTTAAGGATTCCTTTGTATTTTCCACTACATTGTACCAAGCTACAGTTAGGTCCATAAATATTTGGACAGAGACATTTATCTAATTTTGGTTCTAGACATTACCACAATGAATTTGAAACAAAACAAATCAGATGCAGTTGAAGTTCAGACTTTCAGCTTTCATTTGAGGGTATCCACATTAAAATTGGATGAAGGGTTTAGGAGTTTCAGCTCCTTAACATGTGCCACCCTGTTTTTAAAGGGACCAAAAGTAATTGGACAATTGACTCCAAGGCTATTTCATGGACAGGTGTGGGCAATCCCTTCATTATATCATTCTCAATTAAGCAGATAAAAGGGCTGGTGTTGATTTGAGGTGTGGTGTTTGCATTTGGAAGGTTTAGCTGTGAAGGAAACATGCGGTCAAAGGAGCTCTCCATGCAGGTGAAACAAGCTATCCTTAAGCTGCAAAAAACAGAAAAAACCCATCCGAGAAATTGCTACAACTTTAGGAGTGGCAAAATCTACAGTTTGGTACATTCTGAGAAAGAAAGAAAGCACTGGTGAACTCATCAATGCAAAAAGACCTGGGCGCCCACGGAAGACAACAGTGGTGGATGATTGCAGAATACTCTCCATGGTGAAGAGAAACCCCTTCACAACAGCCAACCAAGTGAACAACACTCTCCAGGAGGTAGGCGTATCAATATCCAAATCTACCATAAAGAGAAGACTGCATGAAATTAAATACAGAGGGTTCACTGCACGGTGCAAGCCACTCATAAGAATCAAGAATAAAAAGGCTAGGCTGGACTTTGCTAAAAAACATCTAAAAAAGCCAGCACAGTTCTGGAAGAACATTCTTTGGACAGATGAAACCAAGATCAACCTCTACTAGAATGATGGAAAGAGAAAAGTATGGCGAAGGCGTGGTACAGCTCATGATCCAAAGCATACCACATCATCTGTAAAACATGGCGGAAGCAGTGTGATGGCTTGGGCATGCATGGCTGCCAGTGGCACTGGGTCACTAGTGTTTATTGATGATGTGACACAGGACAGAAACAGCCGAATGAATTCTGAGGTATTCAGAGCCATACTGTGTGCTCAGATCCAGCCAAATGCAGCCAAACTGATTGGTCGTCGTTTCATACTACAGATGGACAATGACCCAAAACATAAAGCCAAAGCAACCCAGGAGTTTATTAAAGCAAAGAAGTGGAATATTCTTGAATGGCCAAGTCAGTCACCTGATCTCAACCCAATTGAACATGCATTTCACTTGTTAAAGACTAAACTTCAGACAGAAAGGCCCACAAACAAACAACAACTGAAAACCACCGCGGTGAAGGCCTGGCAGAGCATCAAAAAGGAGGAAACACAGTGTCTGGTGATGTCCATGAGTTCAAGACTTCAGGCAGTCATTGCTAACAAAGGGTTTTCAACCAAGTACTAGAAATGAACATTTTATTTACAATTATTTAATCTGTCCAATTACTTTTGGTCCCTTTAAAAACAGGGTGGCACATGTTAAGGAGCTGAAACTCCTAAACCCTTCATCCAATTTTAATGTGGATACCCTCAAATGAAAGCTGAAAGTCTGAACTTCAACTGCATCTGATTTGTTTTGTTTCAAATTCATTGTGGTAATGTCTAGAACCAAAATTAGATAAATGGTGTCTCTGTCCAAATATTTATGGACCTAACTGTATTTCATCTTTATGGATTACAATCCGATCCACATTTAGTTATTCTTTTGTGTTATACAACACCACATTATGGCTGGTCATTAATTAATACTATCAACACTTTTGTGCATCTTTATCCTTTGAAGCTTTTTTTGAGCTCATCTCTGTTATTATAAGGTTATATAACAGTTTAAGGTTAACCCCTGTTTGGCTATACGGTTGCTCTATTCCCGGACCTTTCTTTTTTGGAATCTCCCGTACTTCTATGTTTAGCATTTTTAAAATATTGTCAATAAAATCATTATTTTATTTTAAATAAAACTGGTATGTTTTTCACTTCTTATCCACGGATGGCGCCATCCACTGTGGATCATGTGTTAATTTAATTGACCGAAGTGTCATTTGTCTATCCCATTTAGGACTATGGGTTTAATCTAAGTATAACTTTGCCAGCCATTTTTTCGCATAACGTCCACAATTTTTGAGAAATTTGGGATGAATTCCATCAAATCCAGGAGCTTTGTTACTTTTAGTATCAACAAGGGCAATTTCAATGTCACAAATTGTAAAAGGACAGGAGTATTCTTCAGTTGGGGCTACAGATGATTTTAGTAGCTTAAACTTATTTTTAACTTTTATGGTATGAGCTCGGTCTTTAGGAGTACTTGAGGTGTTTACAATGTGTGCTGCGATTTGGTTTGGAGTTACAGCATTCGTTTTCTGTTTTGCTTTACGGTTTCCTTCTAGTTTCCTTAAAAGAGACCATGCTTTTCTACTCGAACTTTTAAAGTCCAAGTTCTCAACTGTTTACATCCATTTGATGGGTTCAATGTTAGTCCGCCTCCACGTGGTGCACCCTGGGTAATGCTAAAGTACTAACAATCTTGACGACCAAACAATCAAACTACATCTAGATCTCCTGGTTAATATATTTTACATCATATTTGATTTATTATTACTTTTATAAGATTCAAGTTATTTCTGTGACCATTGTGGGTTTTTCTGTCATTAAACAAGGGGTACCAACAATTTTGACCATGTGTGTATATGTACCTTCAAAATGGGGCAATTTTTAAAAAATGCTGTGACAGCAAGTATAAAATCTTAATGTTCAAAACAATGCTTATGTATTGTCTCAATAAAAAAACGGCATCATTTTTGGAAGACTTGACAAAAGGATTTTATATTTGCCTAATTATTTTGTAAGTAGGAGACTCCAAAGAAAGGATAAAATATTAAAATTTGATAGTACTCAGTAGTTGATAATTTTTAATGGCTAACTGAACAGATAGTAATAAATAGCCAGCATTTGAGACTACTCAGGTCTCTTCATCAGGCATAGTATAAAACAAAATCTGAAGAGTTACATATTTATTCACAACAAGACACAGGGAAAATGCAGTTAATAAGACAAGTGACATGAAGCAGAACTATCAGTCTGGGAAGGGGATAAACTGTTGTGGCAGTAATTATTAAAGGAGTTTATAGAGTGTGAAAGTTTTGTTGTCCTCTGATTGAGGTCTGGTCCATGGATGTGATGGCCTCTCAAGGTCTTAGGGGCACATTCTTTAATTGATATAAAAAGACACAAATTCATGCAACACATTCATTCCTACTTTGAATGTGTCAAAGATAATTATGTCCAAAAAAGTGAAAATTTATCACTTCTTGGTTGAGAAGACAACTTCGCATTCAAAACAGAGCAACTGTTTTGCTTCCAGGAAAAAGAGGATAATTTTTTGAAGGCTTAATAAAATGTCAATGTAATTGCCTAAAGAGATTGGGTGAACATTTTAAGTGCAATAGGATTTATCCAATAAACTGGTAATAATAAAACCGTTAACTGCTCACCTTGTGAGGCTGTATAAAACACAACAGAAGAAACTCTTTGGAAAAAGCTGTTGCATCACCAACAGATTGTAGAATCCAACATGGCATTCAGATAAGGGAAAATGTGGGTGATCTGCTCTGCTGGTTTCGTACTGTGGTATGGCAACTGCCCATGTGGATAATTGGAGTTATGTATCACAGAGGTGCGTGGCCCTGTGATAGAAGCTTGGGCTTGTTTTGACTCAGTAGATCTACTGCTGAGGTTTACTATACAATAGGAAGGCTTCCAGGTGACTTGGAGAGATGGGTGGATGCAGTCACCTACATACCCCACCCCAGAGGGTATGTCTGAACACCCAAGATGTAGCCTCTGTGTTTGTGCATTGGCGGCAGTGCTGGCTAGAGTGAGCCAGGGTAAGGAAGCCTGTCAACTAGCTCTGGAGAGGACACCTCTGAGAATAAGAGGTATCCAGGAACCGGTGTGGTCGTAGTGGACAGTTAACTGACACTAGTCCATATTAGGCACTCCATGGCTCAGCGAGGACCAAGACTGACACACCCAACCCTTTGCTGCAGGGTTTTTAAATGGAATCTGTGGTCATGGGCCACTTGTAAGCCCCAGCCTGGAGGGAGCGACCTGCACCACTACCATCCTGTAGTTCGCTCCAAAAAATAAGAGCCCATGCTGGGTTTTCTTAAAATCTGCCTTGGGCAAATATCTTGTCCAAGTCCAAACTTACTTTTATTTTGCACTGCAATCACAGCTATATCTGTGACTGCAATGCACTCCAGAGGTCTTAATACACTTCTATGCGCAACATGGGGGACACATAGCAACCTTCACATAGAACACCTGTCAGTGCCTCACATAATCCCCCCTGTTCAAACATGTGGGGTTGAACATTTGTCACCATACAGGGGGCCTGTGACAGGGCATCCACATTTCCTTGCAATTTCCCTGCCTGATGTTCCATTGAGAAGCTAAAGTTTTGTAGGGACAGCAAACATCTGGTGACCCGAGCATTTCTCTCTTTTGCATTGCTCATCCAGGTGAGGGATGAATGGTCAGTTATAAAAGGAAACTGATGCCCGAGCAAATACTAGCATAGGGACTCCAAGGCCCACTTAATCGCCAAGCACTCCTTCTCTACTACACTATAATTTTTCTCCACAAGGCTCAGTTTTCTGGTCAAGTAGGTGATTGGGTGTTCATCCCCCTTCACCTCTTGTGACAGTACTGCTCCTAGACCTACCTCTGAGGCATCTGTCTGCACTATAATGTTTCCTTGAAGTTGGGGCTGATGAAGACCGGCTGTCCAGACAATGGGATTGGAATGCATTCTCCGCTTGAGGATTCCACTGGACCATAACTGACTTCTTAACTTTTAACAAGTCAGTTAGGGGTGCCGGATTCCCAGCAAAGTTGGGTATAAATAGGCAGTAGTAACCAATGATGCCGAGGAATGCCCTCACCTGTTTGGTACTTAAAGGCTTGGGCCAGTTTTGCACCAATTACATATCCTAAGTACTGGGCTTCCACGAGTCCCACCACACATTTTCTCGGGTTCGCTGTTAACCCCGCAATTCTGAGAAAATCCAGCACTGCTTGTACCTGGGACAGGTGGGTATTCCAGTTAGTACTAAATATGACAATGTCATCTAAATATGCCGATGCATACTTCCGATGAGGCTCTAATACTTTGTTCATCAGCTTCTGGAACATGGCCGTAGCCCCATGTAATCCGAAAGGCAAGACAACATAGTGGTAGAGACAGTCTAGCGTTATAGAAGCGGTCTTTTCTTTTGCCAATTCTGTCAGTGGGACCTGCAAGAAACCTTTGGTGAGATCAAGCATGGTGAAGTACTGGGCCTCCCCAGTATCTCAATTAGCTCGTCCACTCAGGGCAATAGATAGAGGTCAAACTTGGACACCTCATTTAATTTTCTGAAGTCATTACAAAAATGTAATTACCTGTCTGTCTTTGGAATTAGTACAATTGGGCTAGCCCACTCACTCCAGGATTCCTCAATGACTCCCCACTGAAGCATTTGCTTCACTTCAGCTGCGATAGCTTGCCTCTGGGCTTTTGGCATTTGGTATGGTTTCATCCGTACGCTTACCTGGGGATCAGAGACAATGTCATGCTGGATCACCGAGGTCCGCTCCGGCAGCTCTGAGAATATATCCGTATTCTGTTGCACCAGAACCCAAGCCTCTCGTTGCTGCTTTTTTGTGAAATCAACATTTGTTTTAACATGACTCCTTTACTATGGGCCTGATGGCCGCAATTCAGTCCTGCATGCTTGCCACGTGCTCGATCACTCTCCGATGTGGAGTTGGCTCCTGTTCCCACGTCTCCTTAGCTACATTGAGCAACCCCCTCAGATGCCTGCCATACAATAGCTCAAATGGTGAGAAACCCGTAAGGCAAAATAAATAACCCAAAACAAAAATGTTTCCCCACCACTTGGGCTATGTTCACACATAGCAATTTTGATGCGTTTTTCAACTTTAGCATTGCATTCAACTAATACAAATGCATTCACAGGAATGTCATTTTAACATTTAACAACTTTCGCTGGCCATGTGGTTTGTGACACATCAGACACATCCTGCTTCATTTATCTGAAAGTCACAAAGCCTATTTTTATAGGGGCATCAGGTGGCATTAATATTCTTAAAAGGCCAGCAGCCGGCTTTGCTTTGTTGTTCCCATTATTAAACAGTGGGTCTCCTATACTGTTATTGCCTATGCAGTGATTGGCTGGGCTGCCAAAAATTAGTATCCACCCCAATACCCATTTGACGAGACATACATGAGGGCCTCAGGAAAAAATTTTCCCATTATACATAGTGTTTGCTATGCTTTGAATGCAAGGCCTGCCTTGCCCCAAAGTTACATGCACCCCAATAACCCTTTGAACCGACTTACTGGATGGCCACATGAAACCAAAGTTCCCATTATTATTTATTTGGTACTCCCACACTGTATGCCTATGCATTGAATGTAAGGCCTGCCCTGCCCCAATGTTACACAAACTCCAATAACCCTTTGAAGCAACGTACTGGATGGCCACATGAAAGCAAAGTTCCCATTATTCTTTATTTGGTACTGCCATACTGTTTGCCTATGCACTGAATGCAAGGCCTGCCCCAAAATTACCCGCACCCCAATAACCCTTTGAACCGACATCCTGGATGGCTACATGAAACCAAAGTTCCCATTATTTTTCATTTGGTACTGCCATACTGTTTGCCTACGCATTGAATGCAAGGCCTCCCCGTCCCAAAGTTACACGCACTTCAATAACCCTTTGAAGTGACGTAGTGGATGGCCACATGAAACTAAAGTTCCCATTATTAAAGATTTGGTATTCCCATACTGTGTGCCTATGCACTGAATGCAAGGCCCGCCTTGCTACATAGTTACATGCACCCCAGTAACACTTGGAACTGATGTACTGGATGACCACATGAAACCAAAGTTCCTATTATTAAGAATTTTGTACTACCATAAAGTTTGCTAATGAAGTGAATGCAAGGCCTGCTCCAAATTTGGATGTACCCCAATAAGCCAAAAAATAGATGTCCTGGATGGCCACATGAAACCAAAGTTTCAATTAATATTTATTTTGTACTGCCACACTGTTTGCCTATGCATTGAATGCAAGGCCTGCCTTGCCACAAAGTTACACGAACTGACGTAGTAGATGTAAGTCAAAAAACAACTTGGCACTCAAATGTGTAACAAGAG
>VIAB01015395.1:44484-55608 GCA_009801035.1 Oophaga pumilio | reverse complement strand
CCGATATTTGCAGTATCGTATCGCTCAACACTACTCAGCAGCGACCACATAGCGACGCAGCAATGTTCCCTGCCAGGTCGTATCGTTGTCAGGATCGCTGTTGCGTCGCTGAGTGTGACTGTACCCTAAGTCCATTATTTGGCTGTGAATTGCCAATGCAACCATCTGGACAACACAATCATGATCTCAGGATGCCTATGGGGTTAATGAGGGAGCTCCCACACTCTGATAACCATCTAGATGCCATAGTTACTTTTGAAAGCAGCATCTAAGGGTTTTACAGGCTATTGTAGGTGCCAACACCAATCGTCTTTGATGCAGTAGGGTATCAGTGATAGTGTACAGCTGACAGCTGCTGCATTTTCATTCATTGGGAGATGCTACTAATTTATATCTCAGATCAGTTTTAAGGCGTTAAGGCGTTAAGGAGTGCAAGTTCCTCTTAGCAGTGTGTCAGAGAATTGGAAAAGAGCATTTTGCACTAGGAGAGAACATTTCCAGACCGCTAAATTGGTGTGTGTGTGTAAAGGAAAAGATCTAAATATACATGTAATAAATGGCACAGAAATCTGAAGCCAGCTGGAAACCTGGGATTCCTTATCTGAGTTGAAGAAGTTATAGACTGGAGAGCTCTGCTTCTGGAGTACATAGCTGAACATCTGAAGAAGGTAGGTGTTGGTAAGTGGAGATGCTGAGATAGCACAGGCAAAGTGGGACTGAGGCTTGTGTATAAGCCAGACCTGGGATCATTGGTGAAGAGATACTGGACTTGCTAGGCTGGCTGTAATACAAGAGAGTGAGGTGTGGAAGATGTTAACTGAAAATGGAGGGCCCCATTTAGGAGTGCTATGTTACTGTACATTATTTACAAGATATGTGCTGCTACCTGCAAACTTAAATTGTACACCTTTTGAATTAGATCTTTTAATTAGTAAACGTCAAGTTTGATTCCTGCTACCTAATAAATATATACAGCTCTGGCAAAAATTAAGAGACCACTGCACAGTTTTATAAAAATCAGCTTCTCTACATGTCTGACAGCCATTCCATTCCAATGTCAGTTGAATTCCAACCAGAGTACACCTCATTCTACTTAATGTACTTCTGATTAGGTGATCACCTGAACCAAATCTTATTTAAAGAAACACTGCTGTGGTGTTCACAATCCTCTTGCAATAGGACAAGCTGGATGACAAAACAAGTGCTAGTAATATTCCAAAAGTAACAGGAATGAAAAAATAACTTAACCATGCCAAAGGAGTTGAAAAGAAAAGTCTTGAGTGAGGAAAACAAGGGTTCAATTGTGGCTTTACTAGCAGAGGGATACAGTGAGCATCATGTTGCCTCCATCCATAAAATTTCCAAGACGGCAGTCATTACAACAAGGGCAAGCAGCAGACATTGGGGACAACAAAGCTACAGACTGGCAGAGTGCAAAAAACGACTCCACTGATCGCGATGACCGTCATCTTATTCGACTGTCAGTCAGCAACCGCAGGATGACATCAAGTGACCTACAAAAGGAATGGCAAATGGCAGCTGGGGTAAAGTGCACAGCAAGAACAGTTCGTAACAGCTCCTAGAGGCAGGGCTCAAGTCATGTAAGGCTGGAAAAAAAACTTTCATCAATGAGAAGCAAAGGAGAGCCAGGCTGAAGTTCGCCAAAGACCATAAGAATTGGACCATTGAGGACTGGAGTAAGGTAATCTTCTCTGATGAGTCTAATTTTCAGCTTTGCCCAACACCTGGTCGTATAATGGTTAGACGGAGACCTGGAGAGGCGTTCAAGCCACAGTGTCTTGCACCCACTGTGAAATTTGGTGGCAGATTGGTGATGATCTGGTGATGCTTCAGCAAGGCTAGAATTGGGCAGGTTAATCTTTTTGAAGGACATATGAATCAAGCCGCATACAAGGTTATCCTGGAAAAAAGTTGATTCCTTCTGCTCAGGCAATGTTCCCCAACTCTGAGGACTGTTTTATCCAGCAGTACAATGTGCCATGCCACACAGCTAGGTCAATCAATGTATGGATGAAGGACCACCACATCAAATCCCTATCATGGCCAGCTAAATCTCCAGACCTGAACCCCATTGAAAACCTCTGGAATGTAATCAAGAGGAAGATGAATAGTCACAAGCCATCAAACAAAGTAGAACTGCTTACATTTTTGTACCAGGAGTGTCATAAAGTCACCCAAAAGCAGTATGAAAGACTGGTGGAAAGCATGCCAAGATACATGAAAGCTGTGATTAAAAATCATGGTTATTCCACAAAATACTTATTTCTGAACTCTTCCTGAGTTAAAACATTAGTATTGTTGTTTCTAAATGATTATGAACTTGTTTTCTTAGCATTATATGAGGTCTGCAAGCACTGCATTTTTTTGTTATTTTGACCATTTCTCATTTTCTGAAAATTAATCCAAAATTTATTGCTTGGAAATTCAGAGACATGTTGTCAGTAGTTTATAGAATAAAAGGGTAATTTATATTTTACTCAAAATTATACCTATAAAGAAAAATATCAGACAAACTTGGATTACTGGATACAAGGTTTGGTACTTGCCTTAGGGGGCTTTTTTGCACCTGGACTCATTACTTTTTTATAGTACTGCTCTACTGTTTTGAATCTAGATAGATGTATAGATAGATATTCACTTGTATTTGTTTTGTGTGTGTAAACATTACAAATTTGAACCATGCATGTAATGATATTATGGGCTTCAATGGAGAATGAAAAAGAAGAGTTAGAACAAGGAAATTACATCACAATTTTTTTTTAATAATATATCTTTATTTAGCTCTATGGATTTACAAATCCACATGAAAAAGCACATTGAAAACCACATCAAAATGCAACAAAAACACATAAAAAACACATGGATTTTACACTGCATTTTTATTCCAAGAGATGCAGAAACCTTGCTGAAATTTCTGCAAGCAAATATGCATTGTGCGCACATAAATTTTCATCTGCTTTTTACAGTACCAACAAAGCGTATGAGATTTCAGAAATCTCATTCACACACATTGTTTTTTGTCATCAGGATTTTGTGCTTTGTAGCATTTTTTAACATAGAGCATGTCACTTCTTTCAGATTCTTTTTCAGCGTTTTTGCATCGTTTTTCACCCATTGACTTAAATGGATGAAAAAACACTGCAAATACACAGGCTGACGTTTCTTGCAGTGTATGTGCTGCAGAAAAGTCAAGGACAGCCGGATTTGACCTTACAGTCAGCTCCCTACATTTACATGGCAGGATGCATGATGCGTCCATACAGCCTGTCATCCAGCAGAGTGGACCCGAACACCATTCACTTGAATGGGGGGCCCGACAATATGGTGTTTGACACGCTGCCATATGCATGAAAGAGCGGCAAATACCGCTTCTGATCAGCGGAGAAACCATCCCCACCAGACAGAGAGCTGCGATCAGCTGTGATTGGAGGTATAAAGTTTACCCCCGGTCATTGGTGTCAGCTGAAAGGACAACCGACCCCAACATCTGACACCTGCTGTCGCTATTAACAATGAGATTAGGAGCGGATGATGGGGGTATTCATCAGCCGCTCCTGCACTGTAAATAAATAATTTAAAAAAAAAACAGTGTGGGCTCCCCCTTATTTTTGATAACCAGCCAGGCAAAACTCACAGCAGGGGGCTGCAAACATCAACTGTCAGCTTTAGCAACTTTGGTTATCAAGAATAGAGGGGGTCGCACTGTGTTTCTCCCCCAGACATGGATTATAGAGTGGGACAGAACGACTGACAGGTATGGTATATTGTTGTTTTATTATTTTTGGTTTATTATAGGAGAACGAAGGCTTCAGTGGAGTTAGGGGAGGTTGTAAGTATGGTTTAATTAAGATTATTAAAGGAGTTTGTGTCTTTCTTTCAATTAAAGGACTTTTTCTGTGTGTATACGTTTTCTTGCAAGGTGACTATGTGATTAGTAATGGGGCATCTTATTAATGCCTCTCCATTATTAACCTCGTTGCTTGATGTCACGTGACAATACAAAAGTCACATCAAACTCCCCAACTATCACACCATTTGCCACTACTACAGGGCAAGTGGGAAGAGTGAGGCCAAGTGCCAGAATTGGCGAATCTTAGAGATGTTCTTTTTCTGGGGCGGCTGAGAGCTGATGTTTTTAACCTGTGGACAGTATCCATGGCTCCTTCTTTGGCTATTAACATCAGCCTGCAGCTGTCTCCATAGACTTTGCTGGTTAGTTATTATAGGGGGAAACTACGTCATTTTTTTGATAGTCTCCCCATTTTAAAAGCCAATAAGGGCTAAGTATAAATCTGTGAGCTGATATTAATAGCCTGGGAAGCTCCATGGGTATTAACCCCTTCCCAGGCTATAAATATTGGCCACCAGATGTCGGTTTTTCCTCTGCTGGTTACGAAAATTATGCACCACTTTTTTCAGAAAAATAATTTTTTATTAATTAAATACATGTACAGCAAGCTGCACACATACTATACTAATTGTATTTGTCACAGACATCTGTATATCTATATATTCTATATGTATTTACTGTGTGCAATCTATGTCTTCTATCCTGTCGGCTCCTGCTGTGATTTTACACTACCGCGGCTGCTGAATTGCCGGCTTTTCTTCTATCTATCTATGTAATATACACTGCTCAAAAAAATAAAAGGAACACTCAAATAACACATCCTACATCTAAATGAATGAAATATTCTCATTGAATACTTTGTTCTGTACAAAGTTGAATGTGCTGACAACAAAATCACACAAAAATCATCAATGGAAATCAAATTTATTAACCAATGAAGGCCTGGATTTGGAATCACACACAAACTTAAAGTGGAATGTAATGTCCTTAAAACAAGTCAAAATGAGGCTCAGTATTGGGTGTGGCCTCCACGTGCCTGTATGATCTCCCTACAATGCCTGGGCATGCTCCTGATGAGGCGGCGGATGGTTTCCTGAGGGATATCCTCCCAGACTTGGACTAAAGCATCCACCAACTCCTAGACAGTCTGTGGTGCAACGTGACGGTGGATGGAGCGAGACATGATGTCCCAGATGTGCTCAATCGGATTCTGGAGAATGGGCTGGCCAGTCCATAGCTTCAATGCCTTCATCTTGCTGGAACTGCTGACACACTCCAGCCACATGAGATCTGACATTGTCCTGCATTAGAAGGAATCCAGGGCCATACCCACCAGCATAGGATCTCACAAGGGAGCTGAGGATCTCATCTCGGTACCTAATTGTATTAAGGCTACCTCTGGCGAGCACATGGAGGGCTGTGCGGCCCCCCAAAGAAATGCCACCCCACACCATTACTGACCCACTGCCAAACCAGTCATGCTGAAGGATGTTGCAGGCAGCAGATCGCTCTCCACAGCGTCTCCAGACTCTGTCACGTCTGTCACATGCTTTCATCTTTGAAGAGCACAGGGTGCCAGTGGCGAATTTGCCAATCCTGGTGTTCTGTGGCAAATGCCAAGCGTTCTGCACGGTTATGGTCTGCTTGCACAACCCCCATCTGTGGACATCAGGCTCTCAGACCATACTCATGGAGTCAGTTTCTAACCGTTTGTGCAGACACATGCATATTTGTGGCCTGCTGGAGGTCATTTTGCAGGGTTCTGGCAGTGCTACTCCTGTTCCTCCTTGCACAAAGGTGGATGTAGCGGTCCTGCTGCTGGTTGGAGCCTCCAGCCTCTGGACATTACACTGACAGACACAGCAAACCTTCTTGCCACAGCTCGCATTGATGTGCCATCCTGGTGAGCTGCACTATCTGAGCCACTTGTGTGGGTTGTAGAGTCCATCTCATGCTACCACGAATTGGAAAGCACAACCAACATTCAAAAGTTTCCAAAACATCAGCAAGAAAGCATTGGTACTAAGATATGGTCTGTGGTCCCCACCTGCAGAACCACTCCTTTATTGAGTGAGTCTTGATAATTGTCAATAATTTCCATTTGTTGTCTATTCCATTTGCACAACAGCATGTGAAATTGATTGTCAACCAGTGTTGCTTCCTAAGTGGACAGTTTCACGGAATTTTGATTTACTTGGAGTTACATTCTGTTGTTTAATTGTTCCATTTATTTTTTTGAGCAGTGTACAGTATAGACCAAAAGTTTGGACACACCTTCTCATTCAACGATTTTTCTGTATTTTCATGACTGTGAAAATTGTAGAATCACACTGAAGGAATCAAAACTATGAATTAACACATGTGGAATTATACATTACACTTTACAAAAAAGTGTGAAACAACTGAAAATATGTCTTATATTCTAGGTTCTTCAAAGTAGCCACCTTTTGCTTTGATTACTGCTTTGCACGCAGAAAAGGTGAACGGATGGACTCTACATGCCTGGTTCCCACCGTGAAGCATGGAGGAGGTGGTGTGATGGTGTGGGGGTGCTTTGCTGGTGACACTGTTGGGGATTTATTCAAAATTGAAGGCATACTGAACTATCATGGCTACCACAGCATCTTGCAGCAGCATGCTATTCCATCTGGTTTGTGTTTAGTTGGACCATCATTTATTTTTCAACAGGGCAATGACCTCAAACACACCTCCAGGCAGTGTAAGGGCTATTTGACCAAGAAGAAGAGTGTTGGGGTGCTATGCCAGATGACCGGGCCTCCACAGTCACCAGACCTGAACCCAATCGAGATGGTTTGGGGTGAGCTGGACCGCTCACCGCTTCAATTTTGAATAATCCCCAACAGTGTCACCAGCAAAGCACCCCCACACCATCACACCACCTCCTCCATGCTTTACGGTGGGAACTAGGCATGTAGAGTCCATCCGTTCACCTTTTCTTAGTACAAAGCAGTAATCAAAGCAAAAGGTGGCTACTTTGAAGAACCTAGAATATAAGACATATTTTCAGTTGTTTCACACTTTTTTGTAAAGTGTAATGTATAATTCCACATGTGTTAATTCATAGTTTTGATGCCTTCAGTGTGATTCTACAATTTTCATAGTCATAAAAATACAGAAGAATCTTTGAATGAGAAGGTGTGTCCAAACTTTTTGTCTGTACTGTATATACATATATATATGTGTGTGTCATTGACATCTATCTATCTATCTTTTTATTCTAGGTGTATTTATCTATTCTATCTGTTCTTTTTTAACCTGTCATGCTGTGATTTTACTGAACGCGTCACAAGAATTACTGGGTTTTATTGCATCTTTTACCGAATCTTACCGACTTTTTCCGATTTTAGGGAAAATGCACGTGTTACCGATCACAAATCTGAATATACCATATTTGTGCCAGATTTATGTTTGGCAATTGTTTTCCGAACATATTCGCTCATCACTACTGAAATATAAAGGCATGGCAAAATTGTTAAATTTGCTTTAGTCATTAAGGTCCAGAATGCATGCACAGGGAACGGAGTAAACAGATTAATTTTTCACAATTCCATCGTGATATAATAAACATTATTTAAAAAGAATAAACATAATAAACAGAGATGAGTGGAACCCCAGTCCACGGTCCAGGTTAGTGCTCTGTGGTCATGGACAGTAGTGAATTTACTTATTCTCTAGGATCCTTGGCTCGGCTATTGATTTGCCAGACTGGAGCATCATAACTTGTGTGCTGCATTTCTCACAGATGACTTCATACCAGTCAAATCCAATGCTGTGACTGGGAGCTCAGAATCTCAGGAAATTTTTGCAGTCATGCAGTTCTGGTCAACGGCCAGAGAGCAATGACATGGACAGTGGATAACAGTTGCACAAAGCCATTTACTAATCTCTAATAATAAACATCATCATGCAAGCATGCAGTGAGATCTGATTTATTTCTATTATAGGTAATAAGACAACCTAACAAACATTCAGAAAGGTTAATAAATAATAAGTCTCTGTAGCATTACTCTCATTGCACCTCATTTACATTGCCCTGGCTGGCCTGTTACTGCTTTAAATCTACTCCTTCATGGTGTTTGGCCTATATGTCAATATTTTCAATGTACTGTACTTATTGAAGGAATCTGGCAAGAATATATGTTTAAAATTGCTCTGATTAATAATTTGATCAATAGATAAATTTACCCTTTATCGCTCTAGTAAATCAATCCTTTACCACAGGACAATTACCATAGAATTTAACATTCAAACCAAAATCAAAATCGTCTTAATTGTTGATTATAATAAAAAAAAAATTGATGTAATCTTACCATTAACATTTACAATGTTTTAAAAATACCATTTTATTTCTAAATTATTGTAAATTAGTTTCTCTGAGTGATACAAAAACAAATTAAGTTCGGTGCACCTTTGGTATGGCCAAAAATATCAGTGCACCTTTATACCTACAAGCTTTGCATACTGCACCTGTCTCCCTCAGTAATGGTTGATACAAGTGGCTTGCTTAGAGCAAGTATCCAGGCAAACCAGCTCTGACAATCACCAATGAGGTAGGCGGAGTCATGTAAAACTAGAAGGTTGAAGAGTACACTCAGCCTCTTGGTCACTCAAAAGGTTCATTAAAGGGAATCTGTCAGTTTGCTTTTGTTATGTAAGCTGAATACAGCATGCTGTAGAGGTTAAAAAAACAGATTTTAGGGATGCCTCTCTTGTTAGGCTCCGTGCTGTTGTTTGCATGCAATAATTGTTTCAGCACCAAGAGTTTATCATTGCTAAACTAGAGCAGCGCCTGCCTCATGGTCCGACACTCCCCCTCCTGTGAAAGGCAGCTCACTGTCTATTGACATTGTATATAGAGAGCCTGGTGTGGGTGGGTTTGGCTTCCTTAGCTTTGCTGCATTGTTAAATCTACAAGCTCTGCTGCACCCAGTAATCTAAGTGATACATCTTTGGATACAGCTTCTCTTTGAATACTTCAGGCTGCTCTCAGATGAGGTAGCAAAACCTGGTGTCAGAGTCCCTTTAAGCACCCCAATTAACATGTTTGATTACATTTTAATTTTAGTGGTTATATTCCCTACAAGAATATGTGCTTAGTTTATAATGTCAGTTTGAGCAGACTGACACCCATTAGGTATATTATGAAGTTTATCAGTACATTATACACATTTTGATTTATAATAACCTATTATTATCTTTTATATAAAGTTTAAATAAAAAGGTTAATAGATTAGAAATTCTTCCATGTCACATTTATTTATACACAAAAAGTGCTATATTTTTTGTTTGTGTCTCAATCCTTTTCTATTTTAAATCTCAGCATAATTTATTCAATCTTTGAACTTTTGTCTTTCCAAATAAAAAATAGTCAAATAATTTCCCATAAAATACATTAACTCAACGTTTTAAAGTTGCCTAATTAGCATATGCAGGAGTGGACAGCAAAATCCTAATTAAAATTATTTGAGAGCAACACCTTTTCATAGGTTGACCCTTTGGAATGTTTGGTTTTAGATTCTGACATTTTAAAAATGAAATCAAGCCCTAAGCTACAAATATGTGTAAGCCATTGGATTTAAGGTTCATAAAAACTTGCTAATGAGAACATGCTATGCTAACAAATTAAAAGCAAACTAATACTTTCTACCTCATTTGGCATTACATTCACATTCATTAGTTAGGAAAAAATCATTAACTAGAAGTATAAATGCCCTACTGTTTATCTTTAAATCATTAACAATTAAATGACCAAACAATTGCTGCACTAAAAATGATCTTTGCTAGTGTTGAAATGATAGTAATAACATGAAGTCATGGTAAAAGTCAGCACAGTATTTTAAGCCATTGTTTTTCTCATTCTCTTGAGAATATTACATTTTCACCTTAAGTTTGAACTTAAATGTCATCTTCATGAAGCTAATTTTTAGCTCAAAGTCTTAAGTAACATTATAGCTGTGGTCATAAATGCAGACCGCAAAAGAGAAACATTATTACAATTATGGGAACTTGCTGGTAAAAATACCAATTAATTTTCCAGGGATCAGAGGAAGTAACAAGATTCTCTTTTAGTGCCTAGATAAATTTATACCGCAAAACTGACAACAGCTTCCAGAATGCATAAATTGCAGCTATTGTATCATAATCCAAGCTTCCAAAAAGAAATAATACCATGTGATATAAAGCATATCAATGCATAACATTTCAGTATTATTACTTTTTAATAATAGAGGCATTTTCCTTTGCATGACGGTAAGAAATTACTTTTGCAGAATCCTTAAAGTGTGCCTATGTTAAAATTTTGAAGCGAGCACCATAAAAATGTTAATTATGTTTAAAATGAGCTTGAGAAGTCTACTATGTTCTACTGTTATACTATGGTGCTTTAATGTTTTAGCGACTGCGAAAAATGTTTTTATGGTGGCCAACAAAGGGCGTTTTTCTTTGTCTACATTTTATGAGAGTGCAATAGAAAAAGAACTGCACAGATGTCCTGTGCCTGGAAGACCATGTGCATAAATTTTGTATGACATGAGCGGAATATCAATATTGAGTAATGATTGAACAATCTTAGTGGTTTTAGAAGGAGGTGCATCCCGTTGTTAACCAATAGGTGCGGTTGTGACAAAGTCACAGGCATTAGGTTGCCATCACCTAAGGATAGGAAAGTATGCTGGACCCCTAAGCCATGAACCATTAGCATTTCCAGAGTGCCTTCATCAGTCCGGTATTGAACCTATTATTCCTCAAGCACATATATTGTAATTTGAAGAAAATATTGATTTTTTTGCGTTTTAATCTCCTACTTTTTTTGCTAAAATTTAAAAATTAAAAGTCATAAATTTGTTATATTTTTATTGCCTTTAACTTTCATATTACTTTTTATGTAACAATTTTATTACTTCAGCCTTAACCTTAAAATGTTGTACAAAAATATAACTCAATTTAATTGGATATCTCTCTTCTTTTGGCATATTGAAGAACTTATAAGGCAGTAACATCACATGCGCCAAAGCAAACTTTTTTTATTATCTGTGTAAAAGAGCGCTACCAGCTGGAACACCATAGACACCATCATTGACATTCAGATCCATACTGAATATATAAGACATGTTCTGATCATATACATACAGTACAGACTAAAAGTTTTGGTTTTATCATTCATATCATATTCTCTGAAAAAAAAGGCCAAGAAAGCAAAAATTCTGTTGGGGTTTGCATACTTTTGAGCACAA
>VIAB01015394.1:53414-63517 GCA_009801035.1 Oophaga pumilio | reverse complement strand
ACAATAGCAATGCATGCAAGATAACCCAGGAGTCTCACAGAACTAGAAGAATTTTGCAATGAAGAAGTGATGAAAATCCATAAAACAAGAACTGAAACAATCTTGGCTGTCTACAAAAAGCATTTACAAGCTGTGATACTGGCAAAAGGTGGTGCTACAAGGTACTAACCATGCAGGGTGCCCAAACCATTTAACCATTTTCCTTTTTGTAAGTAGTAAAATGTTAAATTACTATATATATAATTTTTTGCATAAAATACAAAGAAAATGTGTCATCTTTAATGGTAGACCTTTTAGAGATCATTTCATCTTCAACTTGCTTAACTTTTCACAGTAACAGTAATTTTGACCAGGAGTGCCCAAACTTTTACATGCCATGGTATATAGTGGTCTTTTTTGATTTCCTGGATTGTGAACATATTGATACATTGTCCAAGGTGTCTAAATTACATATAGAAATAAAATATTGAAAACAGACAGAGAGTAAATGACTTAATATGGAGAGACTAAACATTTTCACCATGTATGACAAAGTCAGGCTCGGAACACACTGAGTCTATGGCCGCTGTCAGGTACATATGCTCAGGAGGTAAACTCTGGGCAATGGCGACAGTCAGGATGGATACCAAGGTCACCATAGGAACCCATGGTAAAAAAAAAAAGTATACCGTGCAGAAAATGGGTTTTGTAGTGGCTCTGCGCATAAGAAAGGACAGTCTGCTTTCTAATAAAGGTAAGCAAACAGTATTTCAACTTATACTAGCCAGACTCAGACCAAAATAGCAGAGTTTTCAGATTAGGTATATTACATGTTACAATGGGAGAGGCTCCTCACGTAGGTTGAAAGCACAGGTGAAGTGTGTGGTCATACAAGTGACCCATTAGAGAGTTGGTGTTATACAGTTAAATGTGTTTTTAGGAAAATCCTTGTCCCCCTATCTGCAGTTTGTTTTAAAATAACAAACTCTGCTTTATTTTGCTCGATACATAAAATGGTAATGAGCTGCAACAACTGGACAACATGACACTGGACATGACCTAACATTATATTAGGGGATCGCTGATTATTTCATTACCTTATATACTAAAGAAACTTCTTATTGTTAATTACTTTCTCTGTCTAAAACCTTTGCATACGCTGCTGAATAATTTATACATTAATATCTTTTATGACTTTGAAACCATTTTAATGACGTTCAGTAAATAAGAGCAGAAATTCCATTTTTTGGGTGTAAGGCAATGAGAGTTGTGTAAATCATGGCTTACTTTACTTACCTTTCCAAGTGAACCTCTTTCACACTTAAATCCTTGTGGCAGCCGAATTAATGGCCTCAAAACATCCGGGTTATTATGTTCTGTTGTCCAGTGTGGGTTGTCCAGCATTGTTATTTCCTCTCTAATAGATGAGATGTTGCTAATTGCTTGTCTTAATGATTGTACATGGTCAGACTATAAACAGAGGGAGAAAATCCTTGTTTACCTCTATAAATGATTAATAGGCTGCTTTGCATTAGCCGTATCACTTGCCAGGAAGTTTATTACCTCTGGATGAGATTCGGTATCATATCTTCTATATGTAAATCCCATGCAATGATTTTTACTATTGTGACATGTCACATTTTTAACGATTTAAGTAATTTTTTTATAAATATTCAAAACATAATAAATGTAAAACTTAAGAAAGTAGCGACATTTTTGCTTGATTCTCTTAAATTAGTTTTCTTGATTTTATATTTACCCATCTAAGATATTACATCAATATACTATGTAATAAAATTTCCTCAAAAAAATGGATTATTATGATGCTTTCCTATAGAGATGTTGGATTCTCTATTAACTCAATATAGCTATAAAAGTGTGTTTTTTTTCCTTTTAATACATCTTGATTTGGACATAGCTATTTCAAAATCAGTGAAAACTGACCCGATGTGTGAGAGATGCTGGTTATGTCAAGTAGGCAAATGATTTTTATATAAGGGCAGTTAAAATGTGTTAGTTCAGTGCTAGTAAAACCAGTGATAAGGTGTAGCGCCGACGTCCCTGCATGCCTCTCCCCTCCCCCGACAGGAACGCAGACTCACTCATTGCTGCGGCCCTTGTCCCACACTTCCTCCTGTTTTGGTTGCTGCCCAGAGTCTGCGCATGGCTCGCAAATCCCCGATCACTGTACTTAAGGTGTGTGCGCACGCTCTCTCCTTCTTAAGGGGACAGCATGTGCCGTCCTAAAGTGTTTCCAGTCAATTTCTGGAAGACACCTATTATTTAAAGGGAACCTGTCACCAGGTTTGGCTGATATGAATTACAGCCACATTTCAGGGCTGATATACAGCACTGTATAATGCTGTATATAAGCCCCCAACACAACCTGTAAGAGAAGAAAAATAACTTTTATTATACTCACCTTTGGGATGGTCAGGTCCGAAGAGTGATGTTCTTCTTGGTTCGGTGCCTCCCATCTGTGTACTTCTCTGCCTGTTGAGGGTAGAGCAAAGTAGTGCAGTGCGCAGTCGCCCTGAAAGGTCAGAGAGCAAAGAAGAGAGAAGTACGCCTGCACAGGATCATGATGGTGAGGAGACTTCTCTGGATGATGCAGAAACATGTAATCCACACAAAGCAAGAAGGAGGACAGCATTGCAAGAAGATGGGAGATGCTGGATCAAAAAGAGCATCACCCTTCAGACCTGATCATCCCGCAGGTGAGTATAATAAAAGTTATTTTTCTTCTCTTACAGGTCAGGTTGGGGGCTTATATACAGCATTATAAAATGCTGTATATCAGCCCTGAAAGGGGTTACCTCATATCGGCCAAACCATGACAGGTTCCCTTAAAGGCACCTCTACCTGAATAGAGGTGCCTGAGCAACGTCTAAAGTCAGTTGTCTGCACGCTTGCTAGTTGTCAGATCACCAGTACCCAACAGTCAATTTACTTGTCCTGAGCCTGTCTGCCCATTCTTGACTGATGTCCTTGTATAATTGCCGTGCCCATCAGCATCTGCCTACCTGTATATTAGTTGTGCCTGCCTGCACCAGCCTGCCAGTATATCAGCCGTTCCCAACCAACACCTGCCTGACTATATATCAGCCATGCCCACCAGCACCTGCCTGCCTGTACATCTGCCATGCCTGCTTGTACCAGCCTTCCTGTATATCAGCTGTGCCCGCCAGCACCTGCCTGCACCTGCCATGCCAGTCTGTATACCAGCCATACCATCCTGCACCTGCCGTGCCAGTCTGTATATCATCCATACCTGCCTGCACCTACTGTGTCAGTCTATATACCAGCCATACCTGCAGTGCCAATCTCTATACCAGCTGTACTTGTCTACACCTGCCATGTCTCCCAGTATTACTGTCGTGTCTACCTGTACTTATCAAGTCCATCTACTCTTGGCCATTCCATCTACCTGCCCCTTTGGGCTTTGGGGGTCAGTTGCCGTGCGTCAGAGTAGAATCTGGTGTCCATCTAGAGCCAAGTCTAACCCCACCATCAGGAGCTCAGCAAAAGTTTGCCTAGTCATGCTCCTCCAGGCTCTCCTTGGATCACGGCACAGTGGTTCCACCACATCAGTTACAGTTTGGAATCCACTGGCTTCCAAGCTTCCTCTATATCAGACCTGTACCAGGATATCTCCTACCAGAAAGACCAGCAGGACAAAATCTTCTCCTACCTGTAGACAGCTGTCATCTGCGGCCACATCCGTGCCTCACCAAGCTGCGGCAATCTCGGCCATGACTTATCAGCCTGCCAGCTATGTTACCGGTTTCCAACACCATCTGTCACATCCGCCACATTATGGCAGTCCCAAACATTTAATCTGTTCCTGTCATGAAAAAACGTGAAACTCCAAAGCCTAGGGTCCATTGGAGAGGCTACCCTGGGCAAGGATTAATCCTCTCCTCCCTTGACTCTCTCTGTGTCCGCTTCCTGTGGCAATATTTCCCTGAATGGCCTATCTGGACTCTCGTTTAATTTTATTCAACAGGCCATTGTGGAGCAGTATAGCGTCCCCATCAAATGTCTGCAGAACCCTTTGGTGGTATCCTCCGTGGATTGGAGACCTCTATCCGAAACCTTCCTTTTCGTTTCCAAGCCAGTGGAACTTTGGGTAAGAATGCTACATTCGGAGAACATACCTCTATATGTGCTGTCAGGTTTGTCTCATCCTCTGCTTCTAGCTCTGCCATAGGTGCGAAGACACAAGTCTGTCTTGGACTAGAAATCTGGAGAAACACTCTGTTGGGGGTAGGTGTGCCATGAGAGTTGCCTAGTCCTAGTTTGTCCTGCTCAACCTCTGGCATCTAAGTTACCTGGCTAGCCTTCTGCTTATTCGATGTATGTTGATGTGTTCGACAAAAAGGAGGCAGAGACGCTACCACCTCATACGGCGTACAACTGCCCTATCGACTTTCTTCCTGGCTCTTTTCCTCCATGAGGACGTATCTAGCCTCTGTCTCAGGCTGATACCCGAGTCATGTCCGAGTATATCAAAAAGTATCTTGCCAGGGGATTTATCCAGAAGTCATCCTCCCTGGCTGGAGCAGAATTCTTCTTTGTAAAGAAAAAGTATGGCTCACTTTGACTCTGTATCGATTATAGGGGAATCAACCAGACAATGATAAAGAATAAATATCTTCTGTGGTAGTTTACTTGGACGACATATTGGTGTTCTCTCCTGATCTGCCTACACACAGGAGAGTTATTCGCCAGGTTCTGCAGAGATTAAGGAAAACCATCTGTACGACAAATATATAAGTAGATGCGATGAAGTGCGTCTTCGAGCAGATCTCTCTTCAGCTTCTAGAGTATATCATCTCTGAGACCGGTCTGAGAATGGATCCCGAGAAGATGTCCGCTGTCCTGAAGCAGTCCCATCCTTACAGTCTGAAATCTATCCAGCTGTCTCTCAGATTCACTTATTATTACAGCCAGTTCATTACGCATTTCTCCTCTCTGACTGATTATATTTCTGCCCTGACCCAAAAGGGGGCCAACCCTAGGGTATGGACTCCGGAGGCAATGAACGCCTGTGTCTCTTTCTCCTCCACTCCTGTGCTGAATCGACCAGACAATAATAAGCAATTCTTTTTGGAAGTGGATGCTTCTTCCTCTGGAGCTGAAGTCGTTCTTACCCAGAAGTCTCCTTCCAGCCATATGGCGACTGTATAGTGTGGTTTCCTTTCCAAAATCTTCTCACCTCTAGAACCCAACTACTCAATAGGCGATCAAGAACTGTTGGCAATAAAACTGGCTCTGGAGAACGGGCGATTTTTGCTTGAAGATGGGTATTTACATTTACCACAAGAATGTAGCCTAACTGTAGTCAGCACAGAGGCTAAATCCACATTAAACCAGGTGCTCTCTGTTCTTCGCTTATTTTAATTTTTTTCTCCATTTCCGGGCAGAAGATAAGAACATGAGGGCAGATGTCCTCTCTAGGTCCTTTCTGTCTTCTGACCAGGAGGAAGCGCCTCAACACATCATTGAGCCCTCCAAAATAATTACAGTTGCTCCATTGGATTTGTCTCAGGTCCCATCCAGAAAAAGTTTCTTCGCTGCACCAGACAGGAAGTAGGTTCGACAATGTTGCCACTTGTCTAAATTGGCTGGTCATCCTTGAAATAAGAAAACTTCTCTTCTCATTTCCTGGCATTATTGCTGGCCGACCCTGTGCAAGGATATTGGGGATTTCGTCTCGGCCTGTCCGTCCTTTGCCCACAACAAGACTCCGAAACATCTTCCGACCGGACGGCTACTTCCTTTGCCCGTACCATCTGCTCTATGGCAGCATATCGCAATGGATTTCATCACCAATCTTCCAGTATTGGCTGCATGTTCTATAATCTGGGTAGTTGTGGATTGCTTCTCAAAGATGGCCCATTTTACTCTACTGCCTGGCCTCCCGTCTGCCCTGTGCTTGCCTAGACATTTTTCCAACATATTTTCCACCTCTGTGGTTTACCTCTTCATATAGTCTCAGATAGAAGCATCCAATTTACATCTCACTTCTGGATGGATACCTGCAAACTACCAAATGTCACCTTGAATTTCACTTCAGCCTACCATCCACAATCCAATTGCCAGGCAAAGCTGGTCAACCAGATCCTGACCAACTTCCTGCAACACTTCATCAATGCTCGCCAAAATAATTGGGGTAAACTAATGCCTTGGGCCGAATTCTCATTCTCAGGACCCGTAGAAGAGTTGGATTAACGTAAAATGGCCGTTGTCCTGTTTCCTTCTCTCCCCGCATTAACCTGTCTCTCTGCACACCCTTTCCATGTCCCGGAATAAGGAATAAAGGACTTCTATTTTATAAATTTGGTGATGTCACGGGTGTGTCAGGTGTGACAGACAGTCATTCTGGATCCAGCTGTAGAAAGTCACTGCGCCTGGCTCTGCAGGCACATTCTGGATCTTGCATCTCTGCTGTGGAGTGATATCCTTCTCCCTCTAGGTCCTAGCAGTGATCTCCACCATCTGCTGCTGATTAACAAACCCTTGCTGGATGTTTAAATACCTTTTGACGCTTCAGCAAGGCACTGGTAATAGCTCTATTTACCTCTGTCTGTTGGAAGTGCTAGAAGTCGACTAGTTTCTTCTTGAAGCCTCTTGAAGGATTGCTGGCATGAGCTCTCTTGTGTCATCTCAAGCTAAGTGTATACCCTCATTTGTCTTCCTGCTTTGTCTTTATTTATTGTGGGGGCTGACTAATGCTCACCCGATCCCCTCACTATCCAGGGCCTATTGCTAGGGGCAGTCAGGGATTACGTTCCTGCACCCCGAAAGGTGCGGAACCTATTAAGGGATGTTAGGGCAGACAGGGTGTTGTCAGATCTGCCTAGGGGTCCCCACTCACCTATTTACTAGTGTTTGAGCCCCCCCACCCTCTTCCCGTTGTTGTGCACCTAGCTTCTCCCTCCCCAGCGTGGCAGGTGAATGCCGCTTTTCTTTTGTACTCATGCCTGATCTCAACCAGATAAATCCTCTAGCCTACAAGCTCAAACTTGGATCCCCAATTCTTTTCACGTGTCTCTCCTCAAGCCTGTCATCCTCAGTCCCTTCTTCAAAGATCCATGTACCACTCCTGCTCCAGTTAGCTCTGAAGATGTTTTCGAGGTAGAAAATATTCTTGCCACAAAAAGGGTAAGAGGGAAAACCCATGGGAGCCCATGGAGAACATTCATGCCCCTCTCCTCCTGCAAAGATTTCATGCGGACTTGAATAAATGTGGGGGGTAAAGAGGAGTACTGTACAGTAGTGCTGGCATCTTTGCACACTTCTCCCCCAGCAACAACGTCAACTTACTGCCACAGCCCCCGTCCAACACTTCCTACTGCTTCGGTTTCTGCTCGGGGTCTACGAACGGCTCGCAGGTTCCCGGGCACCGTGCTGAGGGTGCATGCACACACTCCCTACTTCTTAAGGGGACAGTTTGCGTCATTCTCAAGTGTCCCCAGCCAATGGCTGGGAGACACTTATTATTTAAAGCACTTTCACCTGAATGAAGGTACCTGAGCAGTCAGTAAAGTCAGTTGTCTGCATGGTTGCTAGTTGTCAGCTCCCCAATACCTGCCAGTAAGTTTACCTGTCCTGTACCCGTCTGCCAATACTTGCTTTGTGTCCCTGTATTCCATCCGTGCCCGCCAGGACATGCCTGCCTGTATATAAGTCGTACCCGCCTGCACCCGCCTGCCTGTATAACAGCCATGTCCGCCTTCACCAGCCTGCTAGTATATCAGCCGTGCCTGACAGCACCTGCCTGCCTGTACATCTGCCATGCTCGACTGTACCAGTCTGCCTGTATGTCAGTTGTGCCCGCCAGAACCTGCCATGTCAGTCTGTTTGCCAATTGTGCAAGTTGTACCTTTCAGCACCTGCTGTGTCAGTCTGTATACCAGCAGTACCTGCCTGCACCTGCCGTGCCAGTCTGTATACCAGCCGTACTTGTCTACACCTGCTGTGTCTCCCAGTATTTTTGTCATGGCTGCCTGCCCTTATCAAGACCATCTACTCTTGACCACTACATTTACCTGCCTCTTTGGGGGTCAGCTGCTGTGCGTCCCAAGTCCACCACCTATGTGTCTGTCAAGGGACAGCGAGTCAAGGCCAATTCTGATGTTACAAGGATAAGTAAAGATGTGGACTGTGATGGGATGCTTAGTCAGGATAATCTTTGAGTTAATTAAAATGGCCAATAGTTTCCAGTGGTAAAGAGAGATCCTTTGCTGGCAAAAAGCCAGTACTGGGAATGTCATCTTCCAGTGCAAGTGGACTTCATGGCCATGTCTCTATTTCTGTCTTTTTACGTTTTTTTTAGAGTAACCTCACTTCTTAATAAGCTTCTTAACTACTTCACTACATAAAACTGAAGCTCTTTGGACTAATAAATTTATTTTGTGCTTTATCCAATACCCCCTTTGTTTGCACATATGCATAACATCTCAGGTAAAATTATTTCTATTCTACGAGCAACATTTTGTAGGCATCTGCAATATATTTTTGTATCTTTGTTCTTTTTAGGAGCTGTATAAAACCACTCAACCATTTGATCCAGAAGGTGTACTTGGGACTATCAACTCTATAGTAATGGCATTTTCTGGACTGCAGGTAAATATCTATGGCCATTTCTAGAGTAAATCTAAACTTATATACAGTAATAATTTTAAAGTGGATCCATCCTCATCCAGGACTGCCCTCCATAGTAGCAGCATATTACAGTATTACAAGGAAAGGTCTACCCCACTATTACCTCAAACAGTTCACATCATTTTTGTCCATTTGGAAAATGGAATTTAACAAGTAATTGAGCAAAATTATACTTTTCTGTTTTTAAGGTAACTGCACCTCCCATGTCCTTTTCACCCTTTGGTTCTCCGTTTTGATGGGCTCTGATTCATACATACAGATGCTTAGGATCCGATCACACATGACAGAATAGGGCACATGAGCACAATGGACTCTTAATTAACAGCCTCCTTTATGTTTTATTAGGTTCTATAAGTAAGCAGCACAATATTGTTGTGCCATTTGGCTAATAGTAAAGTGAACATGTTCTCCTTGTCTACTGCGCTTACATAGGACAGAATTGAGATCCAGTTTATTGTAGCAATAATATTGAGATAAGAAATATTCTTATTCTTTAGCCCTTTCATTCTACATGATATACATATCCGTCATGAGCTCATGTCACTTAGTGGTGACATAATAACAAACGCTTCTATTGCAAATAGTTTATTTACACTAATGTATAGAAACAAGCAAGAAGCAGATGGGGCATATATAAGGTGAGGATCTCCTAAATACTTTTATTTATACAAGATGTCATAAAAGACCAAGCAATTATAAACATGAGAAAACATGAAAATTCTCCCCCCCCCTTGCTTTTCATATCTCATCACTACAAACTATTAAAGGGAATCTGTCACCCCATTTTTGGAGTATGAGATAGGGCCACCGCCATCAGGGGCTTATCTACAGCATTCTGTAATGCTGTAGATAAGCCCCCGATGTCACCTGAAAGTGAAGAAAAACCAGTTATATTATACTCACCCAGGGGCGTTCTGCCGTCCGGTCGGGTCCGATGGGCGTCACGGTCCGGTCCGGGGCCCCCCATCTTGTAGCAAAGCCGGCCTCTTCTTTCCGTCCCGTCACGGCTCCTGCGCAGGCGCACTGCTCTGCCCTGGTGAGGGCAGAGCAGAGTACTACATTGCACAGGCGCCGAACCTCTCTGACCTTTTTACCTTACAGTTTATATGATCATCATATACGGTATATTGCATGAAATTATGTTTCTGATGCTTTATACCAATTGTTCTGTTTTTCTAAATCGAGCCTTTTACCTGTTTATCTTGAACTGAATGCTCATTGGCCAAGATGTGTCTGATATTTCTTTTGCAAATGTGTGACTATTCCATCTTTTGTTTTAAAAATAATCACACTTAATATGGATTTACTTGACTATATGCTTTTGCTGACCGTGAACTCGGCACATGTGCATACTTGATACCTATTGGCACATTTTTTTTTCTCTCAGTGCCATTGCACTTAAAGGGAACCTGTCACCAAGTTTGACCATTATGAGCTACAGCCACCTCCTTTCA